>JAOSBM010000009.1:20453101-20471416 GCA_027568955.1 Erythroxylum tenue | reverse complement strand
AATTTCCTTCATTTGGATTCGAGTTTCTTAAAATAAGTGAGAGGAAATAGAATTTCCATTGTTTTGATATATAGATGGAAAAGAATAGAAATTAGGTAATAATATATAAATTTGACAAATCTGCCCATGCATATAACTGTTTGTAAAAATTTATATTTTTCGACACGTATGTGATTTTTGGTTAGAACATCCAAAGTCTTCAAGAGCATGCAAATCCAGTTCGCTATTTTTCAAATAAAATTTGAGCTCTATTAAGTGCATAAATGACTTGACAATAACTTGAATAATAATTTGGATTCTTTGTAATATGTATTGAATAATAAAATTAGGGTTTGAAGATTGAGCATGCCTAAAATCCACTCAAGGATGTAATTAGAAATTCTTAGGAGGATTAATATAACTCAAGATTTGTGAATGCACTACACTTAGAGGAATGAGAGCCTCCAAATATTGGTTCCAAAGATAGCTATGATTGCCCATGTTTGTGCATTGACCCCACCATCATAGCCATGTATGTATGTATAGTGTAGACTACACTTGGTCCCCCACCACGCACCGTTCTCCCCCCCCAAATTTGATTACCTACTCTAAGCACTAAAGTGGTTGTCCAATTAGGGTTCTAAAACACGCCAGTTAGAGGTGATATTGTAATGCTAGTTAATTTGGATTGGTGATACCTTTTAGCTCATCTAGCCAATCCTTTGCCATTCGTATGGATTACCATGTGATCCAACGGTGCTCATAAAGCAAAAAGCACTAATGGTCATAGTATAATGGACTTGCCAATTTCCAAACTAACCAATCACGTGTCTCTTCAGTTGAGTTGAGTTCATCAAGGATGGAATAAGTTAAATGAATGATGCTTTGCCTCAAAGGAACTACAAATCCAAACATTCCTTTGTGTGTGTTTGTGTGTGTGAGTGCAGAAACTTATTATCTCCACAATCCCTTTTTTTTAAAAATAATTTCACAACATAATTATATTAATTCATAAATTTGTAAAATCAAACTAAAGCACTTAAATTCTTATTACAAGATAGTCCATTGGTAATAAGATTATTCTTGTGCACATTTAAAAGTTAACTGTAAATGCGTAATTAAGAATGACAGATTGATTATGGCCTGAAATTAATAAATTAAATTTTAATTTTAAAAATGACTTAATTAGTCTAACCCGATTAAAATAAACAACATTTTAAATAGAGACAATAGTTAGTCCAAAATCAACAAGTTAAGCTTATTCAAAACGGGTTTTGGATCAACCATCCTCTAATCAACGGATCAAATTCTAGTTAATCCAATTTTAATTTTAAAAAATGAGTTAAGTAGTTTAAACAAATTAACATAAATAACATTTTTGGTAAATTATGTGTTATTTTAGAGATAATAGTTAGTCCAAAATCAAACTATTAAATGTCCGTTTTTAATCACAATAACTTAAGCTGTTGTGTGAGGTCAACATGATTAGCTAAAATATCATTTTTAACAGGTTCAGGTCATCTAACTCGAACTCAATTAAACTTTGAGTTAAACTTAAATTGTGCTTTCGGGGAGTTACGATGTAATGTCTAATTTTGATTCCAACTTATTCGATTGAATTGGAACAAAATTAGTCGATGTAATGTCTAATTTTGGATTGAATTTAGACTAAGAAAGAACAAAAGGTGGATTTGCCATCCGTGTGTATAGTCTAACTTTTTGAGATAAGGAAAGGCATATCAGAAGAAAAAGTGAAAGTCACTTGGCCACAAATCCTCTAATTCCCGTGTTGCTTCTGTTTCTGTTTATAACCCAATCTGGTTGGATTTGTAAATGGAGAATCAAATCAATGTCCCGAACCCGAACCCAACCCCACAAGCGTAGCTTCTGATGGCAACTTGACCTAATCGATTTCAACATTCTCCACAACCTCCATCCAACGGCTAGGAACCCGTCAAACATAAGTCAAAAAGCCGATCATTATTTTTTGTACGGACGGCTCGAGATTCCAACTCCACCACCGATGCCTTAATTATGATTAAAAAGAACATAACTATAAAATATATGTCTGTAATTAGGTTTTTAAGGTTATGGTTATAGTGGTTAGTAGTTAGTTACTATGTTCTTGTCTCTCTTTTTTTAAGGTTTTAACAGCTAACTATAATTAAGTCCTTTTCTTCCTTAAATGATGTCGTTTTATATTTCTTTACACATAAAACGACATTGTTTAAAAGGGTATGGTGCCAAAAAACACACAACTCTCATCGTAACAGACAAAATTAGTAGTGTTGACTTTCAATAAGGGCAGACATGGACGAAGCTCTTAATGACTATTGACGTATCATTTATATATATTATTCCATTTTAAATAATCTATAATACTGGTCTTTTTTATTAATTAGCGAAATAGTTAAAACCCTTTTTATTAAAATAATTTTAAGACTCGAATTTTGATTTTTCTTATTTTTCCTCGTAAAAATGACTATAAAGTTTGAATCTTAATTGCTTTATTTAAGATATAGTATATCGTATTAAATTTGGGTGGGCTAAATGGTGGAGTGCGTCAGGTATTTTTTGTGATAAAAAGGTCCTTATAAGACTCAAAGGGAAGTTTTAAAGAATGGTGATTCGGCCAACCATGTTATACGGTGCAGAGTACTGGCCTACCAAACGTCGACATATTCAACAGTTACTGGTAGCAGAAATGCGAATGCTTCGGTGGATGTGTGATATTACCAAAAAAGATAAGGTGCGGAATAGGGTCGTGAGAGTCAGGCTACAGGTGGCTAATATAGATGACAAGTTGAGAGAGAAAAGGCTTAGGTGATTTGGGCATGTGAGCAGGATGTCCTGTGATGCTCTGGTTCGACGTGGCGAAAGAATAAACTTTAATGACTACAAGAGGAGGAGAGGGCGGCCTTACAAGACCGGGGGGGAGGTGATCAAGAGAGATATGTCAGAGTTGGCCCATCACCACCGCAGTGACTAGGTTTAGAATAAACTGGCGTGATAGGATAAGGGTAAAAGACATACCATAGAGTCCTTGTGTTTTTTTTTTTCAGGTGTATGAGGAGATTCCTACGATAGACAAGTAATATCGGAGGATTGCTACACTCTCAGGGCACTAACCAGGAAAGACACATAGCGCAGATAGCACTGAGAAAAGCTGATCTTGGCAAGACAAAAGGTAATAGCAGATTATGGTCACCATCAGGTATCTATATGAATATACTACCAATCTTTATGTATTAATTCCTTGTAACATATATCTCTATTATCATGTCACATATGCATGTGAGCCTACTGGAAATAACATATTTACAATGTAAGGGTAAGGCTGCGTACTATCAGGCCCCCCAAATTCTGTTTCATTGCGGAACTTCAGGGTATGATGATAATAATGATGATGATGACAAAATAAAGCTTAACATTTCAAAACGGTTATGTTTAAATATAAAAATTTTAAAATGTTCAAAATAAACTTTTAATGAATAATATTTTTAATAAAATTACAATTTAAGATGATGTCACATTTTTTATATTTTAAATAATATAGAAAAGACAGACTTTGAGAATTGACGTCAATACAAAAAAAAAGACTTATATCTCGATTATTTTTAAAACCTAATTATGAGATTCTAATTATATAAATTGGTTTATGCATGATAATGAAATCCACCGACATATTTAAAAAATATATATACAAAATCATTTTGTTGAAATTTTTATTTATTAATAATTGATTGATTATAGTTTGTGAAGCAATGGACAAACTTTTGTGTTTTGTAAGTTTGCGAAGCTTAAACTAAAAACTAGAAAACGTGGGGAATCAAATTGTAAGTAGGAAGTCCACTAAATTCCTTTTGGTGCATCTAATCCCTTTGTCTCTTGGGGGTGTAGAAGAGCACTAAGAACTCAAAAAATCCAACGGACCTATATGATTGTCTTCACATGATGGAACATGAATTTCAATCTCCTTTATCCTTTTCTAGGTACCCACAGAACCTAACCTAATCCTAATTCATGCTTGTATTTTAATCATTTTGTAGGGTACCCTAAAACCCACCTCCAAGTATGTTGGTTTGTATGTCCACTAATTGAAATATGAAACAAAATTAGTCCAAGTATTACATTTAATGGTATCAAAACAAGTTTCACAATTAAAAACAATCTTTCTACTGCTTAGAGATAAGATTGCGTACTATTGAACATTTGTAGACTTATCATTTTGCATAATCTTTACCAAATATTGTTGTTGAAAAAGAGTTTAACAAATATTAATGCAATTTTTCATAAATAATTTACAATTTTTACTTGATCTGGATAAATAAATTTGACCCATCTTTTATAGTTTTTAATTATAAAAAACAAATTAAGTTTTAATCAACAACTAATTGAATTTTTTCTTTAAGTCATTTTTTGACTTTTTCTAAACAAGAACATTAATTCCATAAAAAAAAAGTTCCAACAACTTTTGTTAACAAAACTTCCTCAAACAATGATTTTTTAAAGTACTTTTCTTCAAATTATATTGCTTCTAAGTATTAAACAAAAACAAAATAAATAAAAATGAAAGAAAATGTATGTCTATTAGTTCGATTATATGTATGTATATAATTTGAATATGAAAAATAAGTAGAATAGTGAAAAGAAACCTAAAAAAACTTAGAAAACTCCATTTAAATATATAATTCAGTAATGATTAAAAACATTCATCCAATTCAACCATAAAATATTAAATCGTTCAATTTTTCATTTTAGTTTTTAATTCTTCAGTTTCAGTAAATAAAATAATTTATTAATTATAGGTGAAAATTAAATTTCAAATTTCACCCATTGTCTTATTAGTTTAATTTTTGATTTTTTTAGATTCAGCATTTATTAGATGTTTGAAAAGTATAAAGAAAGGAGGAGAGTAAGTGGGGTGCCTCAAGGTTTTAGGGCAGCCACAGGAAGGGACATGCATTGAATTGGTCTCGGCATGGGGCGTACATTCAAAGTTCCTTTAGACCCACCAATCATCCCGTACCTTTGCAATAATATATCATGTGAGAGATGCCACTGAGGTCAACTCGTTCTTCTTCTTCTTCTTCCTATTCCCCCCTCTCTCTCTCTCTCTACACTATTTTAATCACTTGTTGTTTTTACCTTAATCATAACAAGTGGGAGAAAGGGGTGAGGAATTTCTATGTATGTGTGTCTTTTAAGTTTTAATTTTGGAAGATTCCTCTCCAGATACTAAATCTTTATGCCATACCCAGAATTCAAAAGGAGCTTTTTAACGCACAAGAGTCAGGGAACAAACATCTGGAACTGATGATGTCACTGTTAAGGTTTACGGCAGCGTTAAAACTCATATCGTTAAGAATTTTCGAAGAGATCTAAATCTCTAATCCTAAAGGAATCTACAGATTGGATGGATAAGATTATACGATAAGGTTTTAGTTATTCTCTTTCTAAATTTTGTTTATTAAATTATCAATTTTTAATTTTTTTAAACATATTTTAATAACTTTTGTTGTTAAAAAATGACCAATTTATTAATTAATTGAATAAATTTTTATAAATTAAAATAAATTCGTTAATTTTCATTTAATAATATTTTTCGATTAAACTTCAAAATTTTAATTTTATAAATAATACAAACATCATATGTGAACTAATAATTGTAGTATAATCCTTATAAAGAAAAATTGCATGCTCATTCTGTTCATTCATATTTAGTAAGATATCCTGACCACTTTAAAGTTACAATTTTTACCGTAGAGAATGAGAGACCGAGATAGTGGAAACGTAAATAGCTAAATTTTTAGAATACAATATCTATGATAATGGTAAAATCTTTATTATGTACTCGCTATTCATACAATTAAATCTCGTAAATAAGTGTAATACAAACAATACAAACATCATATATAGAAACTAATAAAATGTCAGTAATATAAGAAAAAGTTGAATGCAATAAACCCTAATCTTAAATACCAATATGAGTTACTACTTAAGTTAAAGTTCATTCATAATGTCTATTTTTACACATCTTCGTATGCTAAGAACTAGTGATGGCTCAAAATCTATACGAAGAAGCAAAACCATTTATTCCTTTGCACAAGGTTAATCAGAATCTTACTGAAAAATGCCCCAGATGAACTTAGAAAAGAAAGGTAAAAGTTAAAAACAAGTTACGTGTACTAAATAAGGTATCGAAATTTCCCCTGTAATTAGTCAAAAGAGTAGGTTAATTCAGGAAAAGATATGGGAATAATAGCTATGTTTGGGTTTAGTTAAAAGCTAAATATACCTTTTACCTTTTTTATCTCGATTCTCCTCCAAAGAAGAAGATGCATATGCACCTCATGACCCCTCCATTACTTCGATTCATTTCACACCATCCGGTATTTCATCATACTCCACCGTTACATTGCTTTAGAGGTTGCATATTTTAACATTTTATCCTCTTGACTATCAATAGGGATGATAACGGGTCGACTTATGAGTTAGTTCCGAGCCTACTCGAGGCTCAACTTTTTAAAGTAAAATAATGTCGTTTTGTTTGAAACAGTTAAACTTCGATTCGAGTTAGCTGACTCGTTAAAAACGCTTAAATCTATGATTGCTCATTGCCATCCTAACCATCAGTATGATCGACTCCTTCAACAACTCTCATGTAGATAAGCAAGTTCATGCGGTTGAGACCCTCCTGTGCGACTTTGAATGAAGTCAAGTAAAGTATATTTTGATGAGTATTATAGTTGTGGATGCCTGGAAAGTGAACCAAATGGAACCTTACAAAACGCCGGCCCAGAAGATTCCGAGACGAAATAGGACAAGAAGATGTGATTACATGGTGATGTGTAAAGTAAATTAAGTTCCATGAGCACCAAGAAAAATATTATTAAAAAAAAATACAAAAGTCAGTTCCACGGCAACGACTAATCAAAACTTAATCTTATACTTAAATGTTGAGATCTGGATTCCACTCCACCACTTTGCTTTTCTTAACATATGCCAACTATATATATTCCCCGTCCGTGCGATCACACACATTACTCTAATAATTTGCACATCACCATCCTTTTCCTTCAAAGAAGCACTCCACATTTGGACTTTGAATGCTACTTTTAACAATTGCGCACCAAAAACGGGAGAAGAATCATACTACAGCGTGATATACGAGCCTGTCGTATAAGACTTACTTAGTGTGAAATATTTAGTTGACGTAATTTATAGATTATTGTGTTAATTCGGAGATTCACTCAGCGTACATCTAAAAAATAGCGACAACGAATTCCTCCATTAAAAAAAGGTTGACTGCTCGTAAATAAAAGAATAATAAGAAATATCTGTCGAGTAAAAAATTTAAATAATGTTTTAAAAATTAGACAAAAAATTAAATTAAGTATTTAAATTTTAAAAAAATAAACAGGTATTAAATTATCATATAATTAATATATAGTTAAAGATTAAAAAAAATTAAAGAATTTAAAATATAATTTAAGAATGGGATTATCGTTGTTTAGTGAAAAAAATTAAAATTTAATTCAAAATTATTAAATAAAATTAAAAAGTTTATTTATTAATTATTTAACAAACTTGATCAATTAATTAATTTTTAATAATAAAATAAATTAAATAAAAATTGACGTTGATTTAAATTTTTGTGATTGAGATTCGCTATTTTGATTTTAAAAAGATATTTTAATTATTTTATTTTAACTTTTACACTTTTTTATTTGCATTCAAATTAGAATTTTACTAAAAGTGTAAAGGGTTGACTTAAAGAACAGAAAAGAGAAGGAAGTGGTAAAGTGGAGATTAACCCAGTTAGTAAGCTGGTGTTTTACGCATGAAATCTTGTACGTCAACTTCCAAGATCCATTGTTTCGTAAAGTAACTTATCTGCTGTAATCTTTTCCTTTTATTGGTCTAAATAAATTATATAATCACGATCATCGTACCTCGTTCGAAGCTATGCAATAAAGTAAAATTTAGAAAGATCTAATAATACATAATTTTATTTTAATATAATAGAAAAATTATTTTTAATAGATCTATGTGCAAAAAGTTCCGCAATAAAGTAAAATTTAGAAAAGTCTAATAGTACGTAGCCTTATCCTTATATAATAAAAAGACTATTTTCGATAAATACACTTGTAGATACGTCAATAAAATAATAATGTAGGTTAAAAGAGTAAATAAGTAAAACTGATACGTTAAATTATTATTTAAATAAAATTATAATAAATATATAAATAAATAAAAATAAAATATAACTTGATTATTTTAAAAATATTTAAAATTAAAATATAACAAAATATAACATATTAATTTTAAACATATTGTTTTTAAAGATAAAAATTGTAATATATTATGAACTTTTGACCAGAGGGGAATTTTGGAGACCCGCACAGCGAAGTTTTTACTGTGGTTAAGAAAATGGAAAGGGAATGTCCTGCATCGAAAAGGCGGGACAAGTGGGACATTGACACGTGTACAGAACCACGACCAGACCACGTGGCCGATATCGACGTAATGACGTGATGAACTATGGGGAGGGACCAATCCATCTTAACAGGTATGAGTACGTACGTATACACATCTGCCCAAACCTCACCCAATCACGTGTTTCATAAAATTATAAACACAACATAATTAATTCCTTTTATTCATTACACTCAAAATTTATTATTCCTTAAAAAATAAAATTTATTCTTATTTTAAAAGTTAAAAAGTACGAATTATTAATATTAGACTTAAATGAATTAAATATGATTAATAAATTTATTAAATTTATCTTGAACTAATTAAATTAGATTTAATTAATAATATAAATAAAAGTTAATATTCATATTATATACGATAAAGTTTAAAATAATATGATTTTCTAAGATTTTTTAAATTACTGAGAAAATATATTTTTTTACTTTTTATTAAAAAGATAGAATTATGATGAAATAAATAAAAGGCGCGTGTTGATAGGGGGAGAGTGAAGGAGCGTAGGGGTTTTAAAAATCCAAAAACTGAAGCTGACACATGAAAAACGCACAAGCCCCCAGTTACCGATGCGGTCGAGTGGGGGCCCACTGAGTCAGGGGTACACGTGGAGAATGCTCATTGTAGCAATCTCCGGGGAAGTAATAATGTCATAAAGCCTCAGACCAGAAACGAACTGGAATAAACAAAAGAAAGAAACGAATTTTTTAGAGTAAAAAAAAAAAATACCCAACCCGTTTTTGCCTGCCACGATCCAGACAAAGAAAGAGACGGCAAGACGTTAAGGGGGTAACGGAGCCAAAGTAATAGAGCACGAATCGAGTAAACGGTAACGGTGGTCCAGATACTGTTTGGTCTGTTGAGCACAAGAACCAGCGTATTTATTGATGTGACCTGTAATCACTTGATTGCATCCAGCCGCCTTGATCAGAATCGGACGGCTCGAGATCCCTGTCGTACGGAGATCCCCTTACTCACCTGGTTGGGTTTGGTTAGGTGAATGAGCCAAAGAGTGTGGGACTGATGGGCGGAGATTATGGAAGGGGGGGCATTTGGTTAATCACATTCACACCCATCAAATCATGGGTTGGAGCACCCGTTAGGATATTTTAACCCTATTTTACTTAATCGAACCGAGGATGTGATCCCTCAAATCATATCTCTATTTTAGTAAAAATAAAAATAATTTAATATGTATAATTTCATTCAAAATTCAACAAATTTATTTTAAATATGTATTATTAAAAAATTAAAATTTGTTAAAATTGTATTCAATTCAAGCAATTATTTAACTTAGTAAAATGTGTTATTTTATTATTAAGAGTTAATTGAATATCTTGTCCAAAAATTGAAATTTACATAATTAAAAAATGTAACAATAACACTAATAATAATAACACAAGCAATGAAATATGGGATTTGAGAATTAAAAAATGTAAATTTAAATTAATAAAGTTTATGACATTTTCTTGAATTCTCAATAAATCTTATTGTTGAAAAAAAGAAGAAGAATTAAACTAAGTAAAAATATTATTTAAGTGTCGGAGAATTTTATGCAAAGAAGGTTCAACAATACGCTTTTTTTTTAATATAGGAATCCGCAGTCGTTATCTTTTAGATATGCATTGGATAAATCTTTTAATTGACGCAATAGTCTACAAATTACATCAATCGGGTACTCTGCACTAAGCAAATCCTGTGGTTCGATTGAGAAAGTGTAAGTAGGGGAAATCGAATATAAGACACGTTGATCTCGTGTCCCTCCACTCCATCAACTCGACTACTTCTAAAGGCGTTAAACTATATATGATGCATCTAAGTGGATAACTAAGTTGAGAAAAGCCAAATAAAAAGAGTATGAAAGCTATAATTTTTAACTTAGGTTCTTTTTGGTAAACAACGGATTGCATTAGTTGTTAGCTGATTCTATTAGCAGTTAACTAATAGTTGATTATATTAGCTGATTTGACCAGCCGATAACATTATCTGTTTATTAAAGATTTTTGGTAAAATTTGTTATTTAGTATTAGCTGTTGATGCGTAAAATAACTTATGAGGGTATGATTTAAAAAATTTATAAGGACATGAATATTATATTTCTTAGTGTTTCGTTGAATATTCTTATAAGAATTTAGAATTTAGATATTTAATTTTACAAAATTAAGTTAATAATAATAATAATAATAATCTAATATTAAATTCTCTATATTAATATGAATAATGCATCGCGCTATATCATATTAGTAATTTTCAGACAATATGTATGAATTTTATTATTTAATAAATTAAAATATCAATAATCATAGTATGACACAGATACAATATATATTATTTATATACTAAAAATATTAATTTGATGTGATTCTTTATGTTCAAAAATTTAATATTATAATATTTTTAAATATAAACAAATATTATAAAATTAAATAAAGCTTAGAAAATTAAATTAACCCTTTTATTATATTTTTTCAAACTTTAATACAAAAAAAAGACCAACTTTAAAAACACACAGAGCAAAAATAGAAAGTAAAGTAGAGCTAATATTGTCATTAATCAAACAACTAATTCCAAAAACTTTTTTTATAAAGCTTTTAGAAATCAATTTGTTAGGATTAAATAAGCTAACCAATAAATTATTTGTTAAGCATGTCAATAATTTTTTTAAGGTGGTTAAAAAATAATTTTTAGTTATAAATAACTAAACAAATAACTGTTAAGCTATTTGTCAAACACCTCATTATTCTAGTTGGTCATTGAAAAAGCGTACAAAAAGCTTGGTATACTCCAAGCTATGGTGAATAATAAATACCAAGTAGGATTAGTTAATTAGAAGAATAATTAATTAATCAAGATTATTGATAGTATTACGCTAATTGGTTTACTTCTTCTTCTCCGTCATAACCTTTTTTATTTTGCATTTATAAAAATTGAAAATGGGAGACACGGGACCATGAAATTGTGGGGTTTGGTTTGGTTTTGTGATGCTCTAAGTGAACAGTGAGTGCTTAGTTTTTCATAGTAAAAAATGGGAGACAATTTAACAGCACAAAAGGACTGAGAACCAGAAAAGGACTACTGAGTAGAGAGACAGAGTGAAGAACAGAGTACAGGAGTGAGTGACTACAGAGAGACAGAGAGAGAGAGAGAGGGGGAGAGGAAAGGATTTCTATACAAATAAGCGTTGTGGGAAAAAGCTGTTTTAGGGGTTTGGTTAATATAGGTAACGTGAATTCTGGGTCTTTCAGACACAAATCTCGGCAGAAACAGCCAACAGCCAACGAGAGAAGGAAGAGGAGTACGAGAAGACCAACAACAACACACTCTGAAAAGGTGTTGTCAAGAAAAACAGCTGTTTTTGTGCGACTGAGAAAACTAAAAGCAGAAGAAGCGGTTTTGTAACGGAAACAGAGAGACGAGGAAGCAGATAAAAACACTCCATTGTTAATGTTATTGTTGCTTCCCCCATCATGAAATGAAATCAATACCTTACATAACCGTCGTTTATCATTATTGACTTCTCTTTCTGCCTCATTAAACGGGCTTGCCTTTTCCTTTTCACTTTCTCTTTACCGGGTTCTTCTTCTTCTTCTTCTTCTTCTTCTCTGTTTCTGATAGAACTTGGCTTTTGCGATTGTTTTGATGGCTCATCTTGACGGTATTCAAAGGGAGTCTTCGTATTCTCGACTGGAAAGAGGTGAGGATGCGAGAAAGATTTAGTCTTTAATGCGAAAATCTGTGGTTGTGGCTAAGAATTTGAAGAAAAGTAAACGTCTTCATACTTTGTTCGCTTGTGAGAAAAGGAAAAAACATAGCAGAATGGAACTTACGGTTCGACAATTTTAAAGTGAAAATGTTGGCCTGCGGCAGAGAAGATTTTTAGATATTTTCTCGTATTAGTTGACTACTTGCATTTGGGGTTTTTTAGCTAAAGTTTCTAAGCTTAAACAGCTAAATCTATGGCTTGAGAGTTTCAGTTTCTACCCTTTTCTTACTTTGGTTTTCTCAGCAACCAAACAGTGTCTGAGTCATGACACCTTGTACTCTTGTAGGTGGTGATGATCTGTATACAGAACTATGGAAGGCCTGTGCAGGGCCGTTGGTGGATGTCCCAAGGCCTGGAGAGCGAGTTTTCTACTTTCCTCAGGGTCACATGGAACAAGTACGCGATTCTGATTTCGAGATATCCCTTTTGTTCAATTTGCAGTTTTTTGTTCTGTTTCTTCCAAGTTTTATTGTTATTGGTTTATGCACGCAGTTAGAAGCATCAACAAACCAGGAATTGAATCAGCAAATACCGCTATTTAATCTTCCTCCTAAGATCCTCTGTCGCGTTGTTAACATTCGACTACTGGTATAGCTCCTCACTTTTTTCGGGAATTCTTGTTATGTGATCCCTTTGTTTTCTAAAAGGAGAACTTATTTACAGGCAGAACAAGAGACAGATGAGGTTTATGCTCAGATCACTTTGCACCCAGAAGCAGATGTAAGTGAATTTGGTTGTTTGGATTTCCATTTCTTGTCCTTGGGTGGCGAGAGTGTTGTTGCTCATGTATTAGTAATTTGCGTTTGGTTTATAGTGAAAGGAATCTAACTATCCAAGTTGAACTGTCAACTTTTTTAATGTTTTGGTTAAACTTCATAATATGATTCATTTATGAAATCTTACCTATCATAGAATTGAGATCTTAGTTATAATGTGCTAAAGAGGTTTAGTTCATCTTTCCAGCAAACTGAACCGACAAGTCCAGACCCAACCTTGCCTGATCCTCCGAAGCCAACAGTTCACTCATTTTGCAAAATTTTAACAGCTTCTGATACAAGCACCCATGGAGGGTTCTCTGTTCTGAGGAAGCATGCGACTGAATGCTTGCCACCTTTGGTAATATTTTCTACTCTGGTTGTCATCGACTTGAGCCTCTGGCTGGAGTTCTTACAATCTAGCTTTTTTATTTCCATAAGGACATGAACCAAGCTACCCCAACTCAAGAATTGGCAGCAAAAGATCTTCATGGTTATGAGTGGCGATTTAAACATATATTTAGAGGTAAAATTCTGACTTTTCATCGTATAATTTTACTGTATTCCGAGCATAGAAGGTGAATGTGCAGTATGACTTTTGAATCTTTTTCATCTTACCTATGGCTCATCATTAGGTCAACCACGAAGACATTTGCTTACTACTGGTTGGAGTACTTTTGTCACTTCCAAAAGGCTGGTTGCAGGGGATGCTTTTGTGTTCCTGAGGTGGATGATTCAAATGCTTTTTGATCTTATAGTTCCTTTTTTCCCCTCCTCAAATTAAAAGGTCCATAACTTATTATTTGTTTTCTAGGGGTGAGAATGGGGAACTGCGAGTTGGGGTTCGCCGTCTTGCTCGCCAGCAAAGTCCGATGCCATCATCTGTCATATCCAGTCAAAGCATGCATTTAGGAGTGCTTGCTACAGCCTCTCATGCAGTGACTACACAGACTCTTTTTGTTGTGTACTACAAACCGAGGTTTGATCAATAATACGTCATTAGCTCTTTGTAATTGGCCTTTATTGCTTAACATTTAATTCTTGTGTATCTTATGTTCATTTCTAGGACAAGCCAGTTTATTATTGGGTTGAACAAGTATATTGAGGCTGTCAACAATGGGTTTTGTGTTGGCATGCGGTTCAAAATGAGATTTGAGGGTGAAGATTCTCCTGAGAGGAGGTATATCTTCCCATGTTTTTTCTTGTTGCTTTGATACATTGAATTTTTCGGTTGAACTTTTAACTTGACATAGTAGCTGTTTGATCAGATTCATGGGAACTATTGTTGGAGTTGGAGACATGTCTCCACACTGGTCTGGCTCTAAGTGGCGGTCGCTCAAGGTTGGCTTCAATTTTGCAACTGACATCTGAGCGCTGACTACTACATTTATGTGTGTTTTATGCTTATTTACCTTTATTGTGTCCCTTACAGATTCAGTGGGATGAACCGGCAACAGTTCCAAGGCCAGATAGAGTTTCTCCATGGGAGATAGAGTCATTTACAGCTCCTACTTCCTTGAACTTGGCTCAATCAGTTGTAAAGAACAAAAGGCCACGCCCCGTGGATATTCCAGCCACTGGTAAAGGAATATTTAGCTTGTTCTTATAAATAAATTCCTGCTGGTTAATTCTTGAACTTTTTGGACTGACTAGAATTTATGAATTGGTATCGGTTCAGATGCTCCTGCTCTCTGGTATCAGGGATCAACTCAGTCCCACAACTTAACACCATTATCTGGTGCTACTGATGCCCAAAACAGTGAAAGACAAGGTGTGTGGTCAATGAGGCAGAAGGAAATTGATAGCAATATTGTTGGCAATGGCAGCTGCAGCTCAAGGGTCTGTCCTGAGGGTATCTGCTCTTCGCCCCACATCAATCATAATGTATCTTTCAACCTCTTTCGAAATTCAGTTGAGGACCACAAAGGTATAACAAACCGATCTGTTATCTCTGGTTATGCCTCTCCAGTGCCATCAAGGCAAAACAGTGGGTTGATGCACGATCATGTGGAGAAAGGGAAGAAATATGAGAATACTGTGAATTACCGGCTATTTGGATTTGATCTGACAAAAAGTCCTATTGGTATCTCTCCTTCAGACAAGGAACGTGTATGTCCAATTACTGATTTGACCGGTACTAAAGGATCTGTTTCACCTGGAGTTGATACTGACCGACCTCAAACTTTAGAGGCTTTGAAGTGTTCAAAAGAGCATAAGCAAGCTGTATTGGATACATCAACAAAGGAGATGCACATCAAGCAGGAATCTACCAGTTCCACAAGAACTCGTACCAAGGTAAAAAAGAATTTGGTTCAACTACCTGGTATCCTGATAGTTAGCTGGTTTATTATCAGTTTCTGATAAGGCAGGAACATATTATCTTATGCAGGTGCAAATGCAAGGTGTAGCTGTTGGTCGTGCTGTTGATTTAACTGTCTTGAAGGGGTATGGGGATCTTACAAATGAGTTGGAGAAAATGTTCGAAATCAAGGGAGAGCTGTCTACTCGTGACAATTGGGCCGTTGTTTTTACTGATGATGAGGGTGATCAGATGTTAGTGGGAGATGATCCATGGTCGTAAGTAATTCAATCTCAGACAGTATTCTAACATTATTAATCACTTAGGTTCCATGTATTAGTTCACGAAATGTTTTTATATTTTCACTTGCAGGGAATTCTGTAAGATGGCCAAGAAGATCCTCATTTGTTCTAGTGAGGAAGTTAAGAAGCTGAGGACAAAGAACAAGCTTCCTAGATCATCCTTAGAGGGTGAAGGGACTGTATTAAGCTCAGACTCTTAGCATAACTCTGACGACTAAACGATCTTGTAGTCCTGCTTTATATGTTCTAATTTTCTTTTCCTTAGTGGGGCGGTGAGAGGAGTGGTCTTTTTGGTAGTTCAGTTTGCTCGGGTTTTTTGGGAGCTTGGACTATAAGATGGTGTAATGGGGACTAGAATTCTGAAGGAGAGCATATTGGCATGTAGTGCAAGGTTTATGCAGCGTAGACCTTGTCTCAGAATTGGACAGAAGGGGGGGAACTTAGGATTAGAAATAGAATTTGTGTATATTGTGGATTGGTGTGGACTTTTAATTTAATCAACTTGTAAAAAGATACATATAATGCTTGTGTCATGGTGTCATTTAGTCTATTTTTTTGGAAGGTGTGAGCATTAGCTTTCACCATCATCAATACCTGTCCTCTGCATCAGAGTGTCCTCTGCATCAGAGAGCTCCTGCAACTGCAAAAGATGGTTTCATCAGGTTTTTCTTATCTTGAGCTCCTTTAACGAGTTTTTTTATCTTTGGGACCATTAAAATGGCTTGAGATCCTCTTCTCATGGGTCCCCAGAATGTGCAGTCCATAAACTTTTCACACCATAATAATTGCTTTTGCTCATGGTCCCATACCCACACCACATGTTACAGGCTCTGTGTTGAGGCTGCAGAGTTGTAATTGACCAAATTCAGAGCCTGAAAGGACGCTTACAGAGAGAGGTGGTAGACCCACTTCTTCCTTTTGGATGGTGATTTTTTCTGTTCTAAGTACTACCGGTTTGTATTTTGTAATATTTGGCATTCAAATTGAAGTTAAGAGCTTTTGGTCTAAGTTCCTCGAGGCAAGTTCCCATATGAATAGGGCAGGCGTGGAAAAGAAAAAAGGGGCTGGTTTAGAGATTGACTTGGCAGAAAGATTGGTTCTTGATTGTGTCTTTTGGCTTTTAAGTAGGTTTTCTAAACTGAAGAGGCAAGAGTTGCTTTCATGGAGATTATATCTTCCAAAAGTAGGAGATGGTTTCATGTGGTAATGTTGACAATGAAGAGCTTTGCAAAGGTGGAAGTAAAACAAAATCTTGGTGACAACGACAAGGGAAAGATCCGGGGAACCATTTCTACCAATTTTCAAGTTTCAGCTTCAGATTCTTCTGTGGCTCAGACAGGACTTTGATGGAGAAAATTGCCAAAATTTCCAACATTCACACTAAGGAGTAGTGGGTCAAAAATGATGGGAAGCAATGAAAACATGCATGAATCAATGAATTTCATATTATTCTCACCAAATTCTCGTGAAAGTCTAATTTTTTTAACAAAGAACTTAATGTCGGACTTTTTTTGTCAAAAATTGGAAAATTTTATCGTACCTTTTAAAATTCGAGCTAGTGTTACAAAATTAAGTGAAATTTTGATTCCGATTAACCCTTTTAAAATTATCAAATTTTAATATGAAAATATTTTGAAAATATGAATAAATGGTTGAAAATATAAATAAATATAATATAATAGAAGAAATTATGTAATAACTAAGTAATATTAGAAAAGATAAAGTTGAAATTTTAAAAAATTTCAATGTAATTTGAGATTGTCCATTGTATCAACTTGGTTGAAGATCATGTTTTAGTATTTGCTCTCAAGGGGTGTGGCTCAATGGTTGAGAGCGAGACTTGGCTTCGGTTAGGTCTCAGGTTCGATTCCATGCTAGTCTCTCTTGTAAGAGTCTGGGGCAGCCGGGGTTTTACTTGTACGGTGGAGAACTAGTTGGGCCCCCAATAATGAGGTGCGCCTCTTGGCCCGCCTGTGAGGTGGTGTGCCAGTTGAGCCTTCGGAGAGGTGTGTCTGCTTGACCCGCCTATGAGATTTTCTCGAATCCAATAAAAATGTTTTAGTAGTTACGGTACGAACAAGAAGAACCCTTGGGTTGGTTGTTGCCAACGAGTTGTATAACAAAAGCCCAAATCATTTCAAATTACAAGTTTCTTTAAGAGTTTCGGTCCATCGACCTAAGGCTTCATCGTCGGAACTTAATGCTTACTAGTCTGAGCCCAAGGGCCTGAAAGAAGAGGTCAATGGTTTTTCTCTGTTGCTTGTAGGTCGTTTAATCACATAACTTTGTCTGTTAATTTTTAATATTTTTTATAATTATTAAATTTAATTTAATACTATTTTAAAATTATAAATAAATGAAAAGACCTTAGTGTCTGTTTAGATGGACTTTTGAGAAGCTAATAAGCATTTTTTTTCACCACAAAAGCATTTAAAAAAAATAGGTGTTTGATTGTAAAATAAAAAAATACTTCTTTAATAGATATGACTTTTTTAACAGCCAAAATACAAGTTTTTAAGAAGCTCAAATTTGAAGCTCCTCAAAAAAGGTTCATTTTCATATCAATTAATGAACCTATTTTTAGTCCCTTTTACTCTTATGTTTTATACATAATTCTCACAATACTCACAAATCCATCTTCCCGTTTGTTATGTATTTAATTATTTACTCAACTTGGATATTTATTTTGAGATTTATATAATATTATTTGATTTTTTATATGTTTTA
>JAOSBM010000009.1:20413862-20436661 GCA_027568955.1 Erythroxylum tenue | reverse complement strand
TCATTGTTTGCCCCTGTATGATATTTGTTCTTTGGTGAATATGTGTACCGTTTATTACTCCTACATAATCCTAAAAAATAAAATATTAAAATAATTATTAATCATAAGAACATAATTAAAATAGTAATTAAATATATGAATGTACCTCAAAATATGAAAAAAATTTTGAATTGTTGAATCTCAGGAGGTGTATTAGTAAAAGATGGTGGAGTAATGAATCTTTTAGCATGACGATTAACTGCATATAAGACTTTACGAATGTACTTCGAAATTGTCCAGGTCGAATGTTGAAAGCGTTCTGCATTGATTCTAGTTGTCTCACTATGTCCTATAGTCATCAAGAAAATTGCTACTTGTTCCTCCACAGTCAAATGACTTGTTGCCTTTAAGCTCTTAAACTCTTCAACTCATCACATAAGCTCAAGAAGATTATCTTTCTCATTATTAAGTTTTCATAAATCTTTGTAGGATTGCCATTCAAAAGTTTCATTATCCAATCATGACCTGGTAGAGCATAAATTCTACATGGTTACTTTTGTAAATGAAAATATTTATTATCTCCCCAACTAGAGAAATAATGATTACTTTCTTACATTCATTATCAGAATCTGATTCGATGATAAGAAATCCATGTATCTACAATGACAACATTAAATAATTAATAAAACATTCAACCAAAAAGTTTAACCGAATGTAGACAAAATATTCATACATTAAGTCAAATATTCATACAACTCACAAACTTAAAATGTTCAAACTATGGAATAATGTTTAAAATAAAAGTGTCAAATTAATAAGAATTCGATATACAATAACATGAAAATATAACTAAAGCAACATAATCCAATGCAGCTTCCTTATATTTTTCATCTTCGTAAAAATATCCCTATAAAGTGGAGAATCATGTAAAGCCTTTATAGCTTTTCCATATTGCACATCATCAGCACCCAATTCATCTAAGAACTTTATACATTTCATCATTAAGTTACACTCTTGAGATCTACTCTCTGCGGTGGATGATGTTTCACTCAATTTTTTCGCAAGTAAAACATTCTTCCTTTTTGATTGTTCACCAAGTACAACCAAAGCCTCTTCTACAATGTTAGAATATGTCTTTTTTGCCTTCTTATTCTTAGAAGATTTCTTTTTCTTAGATATAGAACTTATACTTTGATCTTCTTTTTCATTATACGAGTAATTTTCATCAACATCATTTTCATTTTCATATTTTTCTCCCATTACCTCCAAAAAATTTTATATAAAAATATTATTATTTTAAGTTTTTACCCGATAAAAAATTAAAATTTTGCTCCCATTAATATTTTGCCCCCACTTAAAAAATTTTCTGGAACCGTCCCTGTTCATGTTCCTCTTCTGTACTATTCGATGGAGATTTAGTTGATGGATGAGCATGCACACTAGTTGCAGTAGCATATCCAAAAATATGATACAAGTCTGAAAATTCCTTACATCATTTTTTCTTGAATCTGTGAGTCATTTTATACACCTATAATGATAAAAAATGAATATGAGAATAAATATTATATAATATGATATATTAATAAAAAAAGACACATTTTACCTTAAATATATTTTCCTAACATTCATTTGTAGCATTAACTTCACCAGTAAGGGAGTTGTAGCAGATTCCTGTTTCTTCCAATAAGTTCTTAAAATTCTTTAATCTAGCTCTTAATCCATTATACTTATTTTTTAATTGAATATCATTACGCTCCTTATTGAATTTTGTTTGAAGCCCTGCCTTAATATTCTTCCAACCAGATTTGGAAAGGGTAGTAGTCGTTTGATTTCCCTTCTTTACTTCATCAACCATCAAAGAGATTAAATACATCTTTATGGTATCATTCCATATCCCATCTTTTTCATTTATTTCCACATAATTATTGGAATCGTTCATATTGTTCAAACCTTCCATCATTAAATGTAACCACATATAAGTGACATGAATCATAATAATTTCTACAAAGTATTAAATGGTAAACATGGTTCAAAATAAACATGAAATAACCATATTAAATGCTAAATTGCATAAAGTGCATGGAAATGATTGAACAAAAATAAAGGTATAAATTTGATTTTATAGCATAAAAATAAAGGTGCAAATTTAAGCAAATTCATAATGTGTGTATGATGGTCAAATCAACATCCCCACTTCGGCTCTCTTCACTGCCGCAAGCTTCTCTTTGTTGCCACTCTTTGTTCTCCCCTCAATATTCACTGATTTGACAAATTAATATGTTGGACTAGCCTACTATTTACTCTTCTTTCCTCTTCATAAGCTCTTTTATTTTCCTCTTTCACGCAACTCTTTGTTCTCCCCTCACTATCCATTGATTTGACAAATTAATATGTTGGACCACCCTACTATTCACTCTTTTTCCTCTCCGTAAACTCTCTTATTTTCCTATTTCATGCAATCTTCTTATCTCATAATCCACTTCTCTTTATGTCAATAGATTAAACGGCTTCAAGGAAATCCTCCAAAGCTTTCACCATTTAAGCAACAATTCAAAGCTATAGCTTCAAGAATTGCTATCCTGTTCTAAATAGTGGTAATCTTAAATGAAACGAGCATTTTATTGCAGAAACAGAGCCTTTAAGGAGTACCTTGACCAGTTAGAAACGTGAATACAAACTTGAATAATGATACCACCAAAATACCAGGTGCTTTAAGATAGTTACCAATACTGCAAACTTAGGAACATAACTACTTGTTCATCGGAGCTAATTCTTACTGATGAACTAGACGTCCCAAAAATTGTAACCTTTTTTTCTGTATCTTCATACAAGGTAAACAAATGTTCTCATCTCCACTCAAGACAAGCAAGATACTTTCATACTACAGCTTTCCATTCACTTTTTCCATTTTAGGATTTGTCAAAGGACGAGAAGGGATATCCTTATATCCCTAAGCTAGGTGATCAAGTTGCATATCTGAGACAGGTATCACGTCGTTATACTATCCCTGAACACTGTCCAGTGAGAAACACAAGAAGGGCCTCTCTCATGAAACAAAACAACGTTGATGAATTTAATGAATTAATCTTAATTATGCTACAGTAACATATGCATGTTACTATAGCATAACATGCACTCTCTTACGAGATTTCGAAGAAGAGAAGGTGATGGGCCTATTATGTTTCAACGCAAATAACAGCAGTCGAGCAATGAGTTACAACACACACATAGGCAGATGAAGACAAACTTGGAAATCACAGATGGTAGAAAATGCAGGGGAGGGCAGACGACGACAGAAGATGCAAAAATCACAGCCGGTAGAAATCGCAGAAGAAAGGAGAAGACGATAAAAGACACAATGACGGAGAAATAGCAGAAGAGGCTGAAGACGGAGTCAGTGCAGGGACATCGTTTTCGTTAAATATAAAAACCTGTTTTCAAAATACATCGAAGCGTCTTTTTTACGTCTTCAAAAAATTATTGCCTTTTTTAATTTTTAACAAAAAAAAAAATTTTAACCAAACAAGTTTTGTGATACTGTTTCATTTTTTTTCAAAAACAAAAATGAAAAACCAAAAAAAAAGGAACCAAACACCTAATTAATAAATAATAACATCTTAATTGATTTGATTCGAATGGTTAATTTTTTTTAACTTAAATGTTATAAAATTTAGATAAAAGTTTAAATTGATAAAATAAAATTTTAATATTTAGAAGCTTTATGGTATTACATTATCCTAAAATTTATATCTAATAAATATAAAGCAAAAGGGTCAATTTTGACCCTAATTTTTACATGTATTGACAAATTTAACTTTTAAGGTTTCAAATTGTACAAATAAAATCTTAATATTTAGAAAACGTTTAAATATAACTCCAAAATAACGAAAAAGTTGACGAATATATGACTCGGTCAATTTAGCTTTTAATATGAATTTATTTCTTCTACTAGCCCTATCTTGACGATTGGTTTTGTTTGAAGATTGATGTAAAATTTAGGATCAAAATTGATCATTTTGCCTAAATATAGCAATCATAACAATTTAGAAAATATTAATACTTTATTAAAGAAATATATACATATCTTTTATTAATTTTGTTGAGTGGTACGATTTAAAAACAAGTGTTTATTTGTATTTTATAAAAATATAAAAATATAAGTTAAAAAATAATTTAGACTTCAATAGAGATACACAAAAAGATTCTCTAATATATGCACAGAAGGGACAAAAATGAACAAAAAGATCAGAATGTAGAAACAGAAAATGAACAATTAACACTTTACGAGGAACGCTCTTTCTGGGTCAAAAGGATCAGACGTGAATATATACTTGTTCTCCTTGACATTGGTCAGTGCCTGGACTGAGAATCACCAATCCGTCAATTCAATCACTAATTATCTTCAGAGAAGTTGGACCGGTTACTGAGTTCAATAAAACATGTTGCCATAGTATCGGGCGTTTAGATCACGGAAAGGGTTGGTGGGTAAAGAAAGAGCCAGAGAGAAGGTTTATGGGGTTGGCTGTTCAGCAGATAGATTTCATTTCAATGGTGTTGGTCATGGGTGAAATCTGAAGGTCCGAAACATTGGCAGGATCGACACAAGATTCAAGATCTCTCAATTGGCTATGATTTGCACAAGTTTGCATCCGATATATTGGCATTTACAGGCAACATAACCTGGAATCCAGAAATAGCACCAACCTTCTGCAGAATATCTATATAATCTGCAACAGGACAGCAACTGCGCAAAACAGGGCTCTCGTCAGGTTCCATGGTGACAATCTTTGAACTGAATCAACTTTACAGAACCATCACCACCGCATGTAAGAAAACCACGAGAAACCACTTGAATGTCTGTAACAGCTGCCTGTACATCAAGGATATAGTTATGGCCGTAGCACAGATATGAACCTAATAATAGTTTCTGTTTAAGCAGAATAATACTTAAGCAGGGTTTACCCTAACAACTCCACCAAAGCCCCGGGAACTTGGTTGCAGAAAGATGCGTCTATCATGCAGTTTTGGCCAATGATAAATCAACTTTGCTGCTTTAGCATCCCAAAGTTTAACATCCCCATCTTTGCTTCCAGTTAAGAACAAACTGGTGTGTGGAATGGTAGATATTTTGGTGACATTTCCTTCACTCGGAATAAATTCTATGTTAAGTCTTGAAAAATGAAGCTAATACATAGTCATCAATTGTAAAAGAAACGGGTTGATACCTGAGTGGGCTTTTGGTATGTACCAGAGCATCCCATTCGTATTCTGGTCTGTGGATTTGTTACCACTCCCTTTCTTTGTGTTGGGTTCACCAGAAGATGAGCTGCTTCCTCCATCACCGTTACCAAAATTCCTGTATCTTTTAGTTTTTCCAGTTGCTATGTATCGGAAATCATGAAGCCCAACGTCACCACCTTTACCGCCAGTTACGATGAGAGGAGAAATGGAACCACTTCCAATGTCATTGTCAAACACAGAAATGGACCGAGCACCACCTAGTACCATAGAAGAAAGAAAAAATAACTCAGCCAAAGGAAAGGGCGATCAAAATGGCTTCAACTAGTCCTAGTTTTAGTAAGTGGCTTTCATTCTACACTAAAATTTAATGCTTTCTTGTTAGAAATTCAAGGTGTAAAGTCAGCACCACAAGAAATGAACGATTATCCAAACCCAGCAACAAGAAAAGTATGCGAAGCAGGGGGAGGTCCTTGGCATCAAATGTTGGGATCATAGATTCTTCTGGTCATTTATAAGTCACCCAACTTGTCCCAGCATAGTATAAAGGACTAGCCAGCCTTTTCTGCCTTTAGCAATCTATTCTATAGCTTCCTGCCTAAAGAACGGGAAACGGGAAACAGAAAACAACCTTCGTGACAAAAAATGTTTGCTTGTGACGTTGTAGGTGGAGCCAATGTATCCCAGATTACTGCATTAATACCATTCGAGTTATATCCAGCTGCAGCAATAACTGATCCACTAGCAGCAACATAAGTGACATCCCTGCAAAAGTATCAACAAATACCTTGAGGAAGAAGTCAAATACCTATTTTGTGTGGGAAATCTTCTGAAGCCAATATCTCAGCAAGTAACCACAGCCATAAATGGACAATTCATAAAGTGCAACTCTAGTAGAAGAAACTACGTGTACTAGTCAGGAAGTTTTACCCCATCATATCAGAGATGTGAAAGACCTTTTACCGTGAAAGTAAGATGTAGCTACTTCAAACCCAGTTGGTTAAAGAAAATGAAATAGAAAATGGAAGTTGCAGTTGACTTGCAAAGTAAAATGAAACATACGATGCATAGCCATTAAAGCAGAGAGACGATTCTGTTGGATAGATGTTGCTCCTTCCTCCAACTTCAAGCTGCCATGTACAAACAGTTCCATCTGATGCGGCAGACGCAAATCTATGTCCACAGCGGTCAAATTGCAAAGCTGATATTGATGCTAAAGCATATGGTGGAGGAACATTTGCAGCAGGAAGTACCCCATAAGTTGCAGTAGCTTTCTCCTTTCCAAACTGAACATCATGCTTCATGTCAGTAATATGTCAAAACTCAAAAGTGAAAATAATAATGGAGAACTGTAGTTCTAATCAAGATCTAAAAAGCAAATACTTGTCTGTTGATTATTTATCTAAAGATTATCTATTGGCCTTATTGTGGAACTTGTTCTGGAAGTAAGAGTGTACAAATCATAACCGTGTTAAAAATTTATTGGCTGTTAGTCAAGATTAAGAGACAATGACACCACAAAGCAAGGATCAAGGCACTGGTATAGCATATGAGAAAATTTTAGAAAGTCAAGAAGCTAGTCATCAGTCAGGCATCTTAAAACATACTCTCTTCATCCTCTGTCTCCAGACATGCTACCACAGTTGAATCACAGAATCAATGCAAGAAAAATTTTCAGATAAAATAAATATCTTTATATCCTTGAAGGACAATCAGAAAGAAACTCCAAACCTTCTAAGTACCAAATCTTTTGTTAATTCAAACACCTTGACACAAACAAATGCAATACCGACTCAGTTGTCATACCTCCCACAGATATATATGTGTATTGCTGGAACCAACCAAGAAGAAAGGTTTCAAAGGGTGACTGGAGAGTGCCCTTGTACTTATATTAGCAACAGTAGCTGGTGGATCAACAGTTTCCTCAAAATCTTCCTGAACTTCCCAACCTAGTCCGGAGGCACCAATACCGCCTGGTATGCCAAATGCTCCACCAGTCAAGTCTTTTCTTGGTCTAGTTAAATAACCCACACCAATAGTTGCCCCACCCAAACCAAGGTGTGATCCTTTCTTTATACCAAGGCCAACACCAGGAGAAACACATGTTGGAACTGGGGTTGATTCAGTGCCTGCCCAACCATTTGGTGGCCAGTCATTAGTAGACCAAACATAGTCTGATTGATCTCCTGATGATGCTGAATCTCCCCAAGAGAAAAAAATCAAACCCTGAGGCAGATACAATTGATGTTAGAAACTCTTGATGAAATATTGGGGGTGCATCAGTAAATAAAGTAAAAAAGGAAGAATATCAGGGCCATTATTGTTTAACTTTTCATTTCCAAGTAAAATATTTACCTCAACCACTGTATTTAACGCTTTAGGACAGATGGAGGAGTCATACAGATACTTACTTTTCGGTTACTAGCAAGTGCAATTTGACATTCTTTAGTTGAGTTGATGCAAAGTGCCTGCAAGAAAATTAAGAGTTAACAACTATGACACAATACCTTCAAACTGAAAGAGTAGTTTTTAACTCAAAAGTAAAATCTACAGCAAAACTCTCTCCATCAATTTAGAGATGCCAGTCCATTTTCCTTGTCAGGGCTAGATCAATGACTTTGTCAATACATTATGGACAACAAGAAAGAAAAATTAAAAATGCAATAAAATGATTACCTCCAGAAGCTCCCCGTCTCGTGTATATATTTCTTTAAAACTATGGAAACAGTAAACCTCATTTGTAATGATCGCATCCTTCTGCCAGGAACTCAGGAAAGCAGGGCCATTTCGGAAGAGACTCCTAGCAGATGAGCCAGCTTCTTCATTGTAAGGACTACTGCAAATCCTATGTCCATCATCAGCTTTTAGATCCTCTGTCATGCCCTTAAACATGTCAATCCAGCCTTTAGATGATTTAATGTTCACATCGCGAGGCCAATTTATCTTTTCTTGTGCAAGAGCCTCAGATATCAAGTTAGGGTCTGCACAAATATTCCACAATCTATCAAAATTTGAAACTTCATCTTTATGGCTTGTTCTGCCTGCTTCTTCTTGATGGAGTTGTGACATATTTGATTCTTTTAACCATATAAAAGTCGATATGTGTAGCCCTTTCTCCACTTTCTGCTGCAGGAGTGACCCAAGTAGCCTAACATGATGAGATGCAATGTGAGCAAGTGTGTTATTCAGTATTCTAACCATTACCATGAAAGGATATTCAGGTTGTTCCGTTGTCTTGTTGCTACCGCATCCAAAGTTCATTGGAATAGACAAGTAGGAAGAAAATTCGCCCCGGGAAACTTCCAAAGAGTTACTGT
Organism: Erythroxylum tenue; assembly: GCA_027568955.1. Taxonomy (NCBI): domain Eukaryota; kingdom Viridiplantae; phylum Streptophyta; class Magnoliopsida; order Malpighiales; family Erythroxylaceae; genus Erythroxylum; species Erythroxylum tenue. Next base: position 20,428,127 of record JAOSBM010000009.1, on the reverse strand, counting down.
CTTCAAGTTTTATGGACAGCAAATGCAGCTTATGCTTCATGAACCTGAACAGGTGTTGCCACAAACAAGCCCTTATAATAACCTGTTTCTCATCATCTGGAAGTGAATGCAACCCTAATCCACTTGGCTTCTCTGATTTAACCTTAGAATCCATAACATTATCTATTGACAAGTTGCAAGTCAACAACTCTGCAGCTTGGTGGATGATGCTCTTGAGATTAACAATATCTATATCATATTGTGTATGCCCAGTACTACAAGATATTATGAGAGGTTGCACCATTAACAACAAAACTTTTGGATCATGCTGAAGCCAAGCAGATGCAAAGAGTACATAGTATTCAAATAAATCTAGAACAGCAAGGGTTCTGCTAAAGATATCTTCAGAGAAGATGCAAGAAAAAGTACTCATTGCAGCTCTCAAATTCCACAACATGGACTCGATTCCTAGAAGATAAAACTGAGAAGCATAAGACCAAATGGATCTTAGCTCCATAGAAGTACCATCTTCAACGGAATAATTTTTTGGGTGAAAGCTAATTAGGCAACAAGAAATAAGATACCGTGAAAGTAAAAGGGAAGTATCTTGGAAATCCTTCAACAATGGGTTAGACAAGACTGGATACAATGCAGGTTTGCCAACAGTATAACTTGTTCCTTGTGCCTGATTTTGGGAAGTATAGTCAAGTAAAATGTCATACCCAATAAACCATGATCCCTTATTCCACAACCAGACAAAAATCTGCAAAAAGACAATTAAGAGAATCATTTACTGCAGATAAAATGAAAGAAGGTGCAACATACACAAGACTGTATATATAAAAGAGAAGGTACTTCAGTTGCAACAAAGAAAAAGAAAAGAAAATAAGAAGCAAGTGGGTCATATTCTAGTAGCTACAGACCATTTTAATTATGCAAGACGAAAACATGGTGAACTTTTGCTCAAACTTTGAAAGTCCCATGAAAAACTTCTGTTGAAACTCTTCTTTTAGTGTCCTGCCATGGGAGCACGAGGAATGCTGAACATATCCCATGTTATCTGGCCAATCAGGATGTTCCATTGCCACTTTTGAAAAATACTGAACAGCCAGTCCTAATTTAGCATGGGAATCCAGGTGCATGGCCACGTCTCCTGACAGCCAGTTAGAGATATTGCTTGTAGAAGGCCTCAGAACTTGGGGAAGATGCTTGTGATGATCACCACTTGATCCAGTCCCCTGATCCATGGCTCCAGTAATGCTTAAAGGGGACGAAAGACACTCCAAGGCTTCTAGCTGGTGTAAGAGATATCGGAGTAATTATTTGCAGAGACAATAAGAAAATAGTTGCATGCAAGCACATAGGATCTAATTCTAAATTTTAGAAGTGTTACAAAAGGCTTGTCATAGATAAAAACTGAATTACATGGGAGTGATCACTATCCAGATATTCAATGGTTAAAGTACCGGTTGGTAATATTAAGAGTAACAAGACTTTTAATGTAACTATTTAAAAAATCCAGAGATTGTTGTAACTAATTCCCATTTTTATTGCTACACCTGGTGTGGTTGAAATGGGGAAATAGGTAAAGTAGGAGACAATGGAATCTAAAGAATTAGAACTTGTAGGGACACATGAAATGTAAAGCAAACTTACAGGAAGCCCACATCTGTTAAAAGCAGTAGCTGACATAAAAGTTGCCCATCTACCAAGAATTGCAGCACTTTGCTCTCCTGCGGCATTCTTCAAGCTGTTCTTGTTTACCAGTGAAAGGCAATAAAGACCAACAAGGGGGTCAACAAAAGCAACATGGTTGGATGATTGAACAGACTTGTCAATCCCTGAACTTGCTGAGAAACCAAGCATGCTCAGAAATGACTGACAATAGTTTCCCAGTTCCCACTGCAACCCCAGAGTATTTATTGTAAGTAATATAATCTAAAGAAAATTTTGGAAATAGAAAGTAGGCAATAAACAATGTTAAAGATTTGGAATTCAGGGACCTGTAACATGCTTGTAAGCCAGTAATCACCCCTTTCAGTTGTGGATGGAAGTATAAACTTTGTAATTAAGTACTGTTCTAATGGTCCACCACGACCCTCAACTAGCCTGCAAATTACTAATGCAAGCTGTTGATCACCTAGGTTCTTAACACAAACAGTAACTGCCGAATAAGTATCGCCCCCAAGCAGAAAGAAAGCAATAGCCAGCTCCAATTGATGTCTTCCCATTAAGACATAAGCATTTTTAAGAGCAGCTGCTTTATTTTTCTCCTCCTGCAGCAATTACTGAAGCTATTAAAGTATTAAACAATAGATAAATTCTCTTCTTTTCATTTTTGGAAAAGGTTTACAGTATTGAGATAAAAGTAACCATGGGAGCACAAACTTCCCTAGTAGGTTTGAAAAGCAAGTGAATGACATACCATCTGTACACCATTTCAAGAACTGAGATGTATGCTTAACTTTAAGCAAAATAGCATGGTTCCCATTAATACATGACATAAGCTGTCATCTATTAACGACAAGGTAAAGAGGTTCAAAATTTCACTCTAGAAACTTAATCTAACTCAGCATCAATGCATACCTGAAAGTTGCGCACAAGAAATGCAACCAATGGTTTATCTTTTTCATTTTTGCTAATTTTGAAAAGACCAGCCAATACTTGAAGTCTATTCAGTGCAATGTACAAAAGGGCACAATCTTTAGGATCTTTTTTCCGAAGATATTGGGTCCTTGCTAATTTCTCCATCTGCATTTAAAGCGATAAGCACCAGGATCAAAACCAAACCCAAAAAAAAAAAAAAAGAAGAAGTAGATATTTCATAATGAACCTAGCCACTGCTAACAAGATAGGGAATATGGCTACATGTTCTAGTATTAGACCTTTCAAACAAGATAGTTGGAAATCTGAAAATAGAAAAGATTCCCTTCTAAATCAGAAAGCAGTATATCATGTGCCCAAATCAATGTGGCTGATTGCCATTTTTGTTCACTAAAAGAATATCTTCTCAAGAATTTACCCTTGTACGCAGCTGTGAAACATTGGTAAACCAGAATCCAACACCAAGAGCACGCATATCATTCCATGATGGATCAGTCGGAAGAAAAGAGTTCAACAAAGTTTCCTGACAATCAGAATGGAAAGCCAAGCTCATGGGCATACTGTCAACATTCAGCTCTTCTATGGATGCCGATTTACCAAAGCTTCGGGAAAAACATAACTGCTCAAACCTTAATAGAACCCAAAACCTTTATATAAACAAAGGAAAAACTGCATTAGGAATCACATTGATGAAGTGAGTTGTAAGAAATCAGTAGTAGGTTCAGGCTAGAAATTCCGTTACAAATACAACATTTTAAAGCCACAAATTAATCCCATATGCACATGTCCATGATAAGTCTCAATTGTACAGCTGTCTTTTATCAGCATTTAAAAAATTGAATGTTATGCATAACAAAACTTCAGTAAGTGCCAATTCTTAATTTTACAAAAGGAAATTTAAACCCAAGAAATAAAGACATTTACCACCAAAGAAGGCACTGTACACAACTAATCAATCAGTCAAACTCAGAAGTACCTTCGCCCACATTCGTCAAGATTTTCATAGGCTGATGCAGAGTGCTGAACTTCACCAAGCAGATCTATAATTGCAAGAAGTTGCAACTTGTCTAAATTGGTCAAAGCTACCAAATTATAGAACTTCTCAACAGGCTCAACAAAGCCAACAAGCTCTGACGATATTGAAGAGTAACTGGATATACTACTTGAAGAATTGGAAGTTGAACTGTACAAAGCAAATTGCGAGAATAAAGCAGGTGATCTTTCATCAGCATTCCATTTAAATTCTTTATTAGTTGAATCTTTCAAAAGAAGTCCTTCAAAGTAATTTGACAAAAGAATCGATGGGATAATCTGACTGTGCTTCCCAGAGCCACATCTTCTCTCAGAAATGTTAGTATCACTAAGACAATCAACAAGGTGCCTGATCGACATATATGCACGTTTCCAGTTGCCTAAACATATTGAAGTTAATGCAGTGATCAAACTATGATAATTTTGGACTAAAAATGAAAAGCAAAGAAAGTAGTAAAGCCCAAGAAACGTTACAATTCTAAAAAGATCAATCAAGATACCAATTTTAAGTTACCAATGGAGAAGATCAGCAAAACTTATTTGAGTGAATCCACTTTATAAAATCCTATAATCATCATAAATTAAGCACCTGAATATATATTGACGAGGAGTGCCTTGGGGTGATAAACAGGTAATGTTTCCTTGAGCTTGTTCGCTATTTCTAAGATGCTCCAGCATCGATACATGGCACTTGAGCAATGGTTTTGTTGCGGCATAGTGATATGTAAGCTGTTTGTGGGCCAAATTTTCACAACTTTACTCTCTAAAGGAGAAGCAGAGCTGCTTCCTGCAGGAAACTTATCAATTAATGATTCTTTTGAATCACCAACAACAATACCATGGTCTTTAAGTATGGAGGAAGGCATGTCCTTGTCTTCTGCAACTTCAGAAACTGCCATCACAAGCTTATTATGGATTTTGGCCTGCCGTTTATCATCACCAAGAGACAACCACTGACCAAGTACGCTGAAGTATCTGTCATGAACAACAACAACTGTAGCCTGTGGCCCCCAAACGAAGTCACAAAAAGGAGGAACAGTTTGCTTGATTGCAATACAAGACCAAAAGTGCAGATTCAGTGCTTTTCTGTGGTTCAAGAAAATCTGAGCATTAGAACATTTCTGGGCATAGATCCGCAACTCATTTTGCAAGCAAACTCCAAGAACTAGCTGACCGTTACCTAAGGATAGCCATCTTAAACTGAGGACATCACCATTAATGGGCAAACTATCTTCTAAGACAAAGCTTCCAGCTCCCATAATGTTTACCAAGTCATATATGTGCATGATGCTAGTCTCTTCTACATGGCTTTCTTTGCAGATAGTTGCTATCCTGTGGCCACTATCAGTCAAGCATATAGCAGAAATAGGGCCATGATGTGCAACAAACTCGCCCACCAGCTCCCATGGAATGTGAGGAGTTCTATGATTTGAAGAGTTACTTTTCCACAATTTCAGACTACCATCAAAGCTGCCCGTGGCCATGATATATGCAGGAACACAGGAACATGTATCTTTATGAAAGCCTAAGCTTTCTTCTTTAGGAATCAAATTCCCAGGACATACCACAGAAAAACTTGTAATCTGATCATGAGAGTGAGGTTCAGGTAATTGCGATGAGGAAGGATTAACACCAATACAGTATATCCTATAGGAAAAACTTTTTTCAAATCTCCACAAAAATGAAGTAGACTGACTTGTATCATCAAAATTACATATGCAGCATCTTTCTGACAAGTCAAAAGAATGTACAGTGACTTCCCATGAAAGAGCCCTAAATCCCTTCATCCATACCCCTAAAAGCAAAAACTTATTGAACTTAAAGGTCTTTTTACAAGTAGAAGGCAGAGGAATTGCGAAGACATTAGTAGGACCACCTTCATAAGGGCCATGACCGGTTACAGGTATAGTGCACAAGAACTCACATATTACATCCTTTTCCTGAATTTGAGAAACATCAACTATGAAGCAATCAATTCCTCCTTGATGTCCCAGAAGAAGTATGCGCTCTTCACCAAGTGTACATGGTGCCCATTCCAAACTAGTATATAGGGAGCAGAAATTGTGAGTTACTAGTTTTCCACAAATTTGCCACGAGGGATCCATGGTTGGGAGCTGAAGATTGCAGCTTGAAATGGGGGAGAAGAACCAAAATAGAAGCAAACCATTAGAATCTAAAGAAGCAGCAAATCCAATTTCATTAATTTGAGGATGCATTACAATTTGTAGAATTTTTCCAGTATGACCTATGCTTGAAATATCACTAATTGAACATGAAAAGTAATGCTCTAAGTTGGAGACCGCTGCATTTCTATGTGTCTTTATATGGAACATAAACCAGAAGAACGAATTACAAGGCAATAGATGGATCAAAGAGCATATACTTGGTGGGCCAGACAAGTGATTCCTTAATATAGTAGCCTTATTGAGAAGTAGCCAGTCCTTACAATTAGACAACTTAGCTTTCTTAAAGTTGCCAGCTTCAAGGTCTTGCAATTCTTGTCTCCTCCATAGACTTACACGGGGGAATCTCATAGGAGAGATATCATCAAGACAGTGAACGACCCAAAAACTAATCAAAGTTCCAGGACCAAACGCAATCAACCACTCACACCTCCCAACCTTATCAAGCTCATTTTCTTCCCTCAAGAAGAAGTCATAGCTGTCTTCTCCAGTACTACCTATGCCTCCGATTTCTGTTGCCCAATTCAAAAATACATCCTTGCCAAGGGTTCCATTCAGGGTTTGATTTATCTCAACAACAGCAGCAACACAAAATGACCGGTTCATGGCCTTGAAACCACTATTTTCCCTACCCAACTTTCTAACCTTCCCGTTATCTACCTCAGTCCATAACCTAACACTTCCATCTAAACAACAAGTTAACAAAACATGCCTAGTCAAAGAGTTCACATCTTGTTGCGATTTCCTCTCTGTTGAGGGCCTCCACTGGATCATTGACACAGGCATAGGATGAACCAGCTCAGTTTTCACAAATTCTGATATTTCATCACTATAACACACTAACACAGATTTACTTGCATCACTAGATCCTATAAAATGCAATTCATTACTATACACTGCAGTAGCCGAAAGCCCTGCAATTGACAAAGTGGCAGAAACTAAATTTTGAGGCTCATCTCTTTTAAACTTCCAAGCTATTTCCCACGACCTGTTCTTCTTCCTCCACAAAACGACATCGATTCCACCAGCAATAATCCCATCACCAGAGCCTGACCATTTGATTGCTTCCACCTTCGTGGATTGAACAAGCAATGCATTCTGGCTCCAAGAAAAAGAACCTGAATACATATGAGTAAAACAAAAACCAACTTTAAGATATTTAAATAACATTCAACATTTGAAACACAGCCAAGCTTCCAACGTCCAAAATTACCTTCCACGTCACTATAACAGAACAAGTAGATACGGTTGTCGACCGCAGCCGCAAGTTCTCCTTCGGACGGCGTCACCGGAGACCAAGACACAGCGGAAACAGGCAAAGAAGGATTGGCGGAGAGCTGAAAGACTTGACGAAGGATTGGACCGATTAGGATTTGGCCAGACGAGAGAGGAGAGGGGAGTTGAGAGATCACCAAGACAGAGGAGGCACCATAAGCGACCCATGAGTAACTTCTAAAGTCTGGCAACCAGTCGACGGTGGTAGACGAACGGGTCGGGGCGGGAGGGATGACGTCAGAGCCGGGGAAAGTGAGAGGGAGATGGTCGACGGGGTCCACGGCAGATACCGGTTTAGTTTCCGGCATTCTTTATGGATTTTTAGACAGTGAACGGCCGGAGAAATCAAAATTAGAGTGTGTGTGCCGTCAGCGTTTCAGTGAAGATCTCTAGTCTCTTCATTTCTCTTTCTTAAGTTCCTTCTCCTTTTGGATCTTTCTTCAGTTGCTGTTTTCGCACTGAACTGATTTCATTTTAGAGGTTAATGGTAAAAAGGTAAATAAGTGAAAACGGTTGGGTCAATTTAGTAAATTACAACTTTCTTTATTCTTATTCGTATTAACGAATATATAAAATTAATTAAGTTAATTTTAAATTATTATGATAAAATGATCATTTAAATATTAAAGTCTTTATAATCACATTAAGCTGGGTTGAAATACTACTATCTATTTATTATTCAGCAGCACAAGATAGAATAATTCTGTGCAAATTTCAAATTCAAAAAACTTTCATGTATTAATAAATATATAAAATTAATTAAATTTACGACACACAACCGCTTAAGCTATTAAGTGAATCGTTCACTTCATAAACTTGTATTACGAAGCTCTATAAACAATACACGCAACCAAATCTGAAGGTATAACTGCAAAATTCAAGCTGCTTCTGTAAATTATGCATTGAGCTGAGAAATAGCAGAACTTGCAAAGAACAATGGCAAAGCACAAATTTTGATTAGAAGCTCAAGGATCGTCACTACATTAATCTTCTTCTCTGTTACAAGTAGAATTGTGTGTGTGTACCCTCCATCTTTTAATTCTGGTAGATTTCCTAGATGTTTTCCACACTGGTTCTTCTCGTCATCAACATCTGGATCTGCTTCTTCACTCAAAGAGATCCATGCGACACGAATCAATCACAATACTCTGTTTCTTCAAACAATTCAGCTGAGCCTCATCTACCTTTCATAGTTGCATACTAGCCAGGCCCATCACAACCCCAGAAGAGGCGGATTTACCCTCCCTATATCTCCCCCAACCCACCATCGTTCGTGTTTCGCTACCAGTAAGCACACATGGAAAGTTATAACGGCGCAATTTAGCGCGACGTTATCTGTTAAATCTACAGTACGCCTGCAGCTCATAAAGACGGACGATTTTACAAGAATTTCGCCTATCTGCATGCCAGAGGGCGTCAATCCGGATCTTTAGACCCCCAGTCCTAACACGAAATGGATCGCCCCAATTGCTACACATACCCGCCGCAAAACTGACAAGATCCGTTACCGCGATGGAGCGCTCTAGAATCGGGATCGCCTCATTGTACGGCTGCTAGCTCCTAGCCCGAAACGGAACATCGCTCGAGGGATATGTCGGTGGTGGATGTGGACGGTCTGGTTTGTGAGTCGAAGAAAAGACACGATGAAGTTAACGGCGAACGATAGTCCCGTAGAAGAGAGTTGTCATAATCAAGGCGTTGGGGTACTTTAACCTGATGACCAGCTTCAAAACGAAAAATGGAAGAAACAGAGACACAAAATCCATATCGGAACTCGCAATCGAGAACTCTACAAGAGCTTAAACTGATCTCTCTGAACTCGCAATGGAGAACTCTGCAATAGCTGAAACTGATCTGTCTTAGATTTTACGATCTCCACTAACGGTGGGTCAGGTCACAGTGGAATGTACCTACCAGTCCATATCTCCCAAGAAAATTACCGTTTTGCCACTACACAAAGTCTAAACGGGGCGTTTAGTGTTAAACCCTGCTTCTACCTCTTTCTGCCATGCTCTCCTTCGGCACAGCACTCCGTCGTCTCCAAGCCACTGTCAATTCCTCTGGTAAAATATTGTGTTTCATACCGTATTGTTCCAGATTTTTTAACATTAAGGTAATGATTGATTTGGAGGGTTTTTGTTCTTGTTTATCAACTCTTTTTAAGTGGTTGAGATGCTTTGGACATTGACTGCTTTGGGTATGAGCTGATTTCGCATATGCCTTCTCTAATCGTTGGAGTCTTTGCGGTGGTTTGTCTTTGAAAAAAGTTTCTTGCTTATACTGTAACTGATCTGCAGCTGCGGATTTCTGGATTGGGCTCTAACCTATTCTTGCCGATAGTTATGGGAACTGAAGAACCCAGAGATCCATTCAAAGGTGTTGACTGGAAAGCAATAGGTAGTGAACTACAGAACGACCCTAGTGCTGGGTCTAAGCCAGTCGTAAAGAAGCGGCTTCCACGGAAAATTAGGCAAATTCCAGAGTGCTATTTCTTTCCTCGAATGTCTTGGCCCAAAACCATTGCTTACTGTGGGGCTTGCGCTGCAGCTGGAGTTGGTGCTGGGATGCTGATAGAGATGTGGATGAACAAGAAAGTTAAAGGTATTACTGCTTCTGTTTATGGCATATTGTGCTGATCTTGTTACACAGTATGCATCTTGAGATTGCAGACTTAGCAATTACCGCTTATGTTTGAATTGACATGATTCGATATGTTGAAGAAAGTTCATGATAAGATAATGGCTCTCTGCGAGGAGTCGGTGTGATAGCTAGTTCCAGCGTAGGTATGGCTAACAGGTGCATGTTCTTGTGTTTCAGAGGATGGAGGCATTGTGTGGGAATTCGAGAAATAAATGTCTTGATGCATAAATGACGAGAGATTGTTGATGAGTTGCTTTGCTCTTCAGTAATTGGCTGACATTAACCTTCTGGATCTAGGATGATACTTAGGGAAATTAATATGAGAGAAGTGTAATGCTCTTGAACTCGGTATTTCTTTGTAAACTTTCTAGTTCCTGTTCAGAAGCATGCTCTTTGTTTTGCTTTTAATAACAGGTTATCTCTGGTTCTTTGCTTTTAGCAATTAGCACTATTGCTCATACATTATTCCGTCAACAACTCCATGCTTTCCCCAGACAGAGTAGACTTTAATTTTTCCTAATGAGCTGGCCTGGCCATAAAGAAGTACTGTACTTCTGACAATTTTCGTGGTTTCTAGGCTTAAAAAAAGGTTCCGAATCAACCTCACCTGAAATTAAGGAATAAACTTTAATTTGAATGGAATTTAGATAGGATTTATGTTTTAAGAAAAAAAATTGGGTTTCAGACTCAAGGAATTGATCCTATTTGATCCGAACCCAAAGTTTTGCCTGAGCCTGAGACCGAATTCCGAAGTTGTGCCCAGCTCTTTGGCAAACTTACTGGTTACAGTGCGCTCTTAACAACCATGGATGCTTCCTTCTGTTGCTGCTGTATGAAATCAGGAGAAATCCCCTTAATAGGATCTAAGTGCGATGGGATTGTTTAAGAGGTAAAAAAGATAAGAGATAAGATATTGTGAATTCTGGCTTCTGCATTGTATACTGATTGGGAAATAAAAAAGATACTTGCGCATCCGGGGAATCGAACCCCGGTCAGTACCGTGGGAGGGTACTATGATACCACTACACTAGATGCGCTTGCTTGTATAAGTGATTGCTTCTCGTCATTGTTGTTTGACGAGAAGGACAATGCCAAATTTCATTACTAGAACCTCTTGCTTAATCAAGATGATGCGATTGGTTGAGTTTGGGACGAAGATGATATTTTTTTAACTAATTGTCATGGTCCACAATGTCGCTTTGTTTGCCTCAAAAGTTTAATAGACTTAGGTTAGGTAACATGTCTATTTACTAACTTCTTACGAAAATAAATAAAACCTATTTTCAACTCCTCCAAACCTAATACTTGAGGATTTACTAATTACTAGGCAGACCTCGATTACTTTTCTGTATTAGTTGACGTAATATGTTTCAGAGTCTTGACCATTCGTTAGAGTTTATCTAAGACCTTTTATATACTAATTCATTGATGTCATGGATTATGTTTTTCTCTTTATATATATATAACTTTGTTAATTTGCCGCCAACTTATTGTATCTTCAATTAATAGTATTTCATCTTATGATTTGGGTTGAGTTAATTTTTTTCCCACCTCACCCAAAATTAAAAACATATCGTTTTACTGGAATCTAAATTTTATCTAAATTTCGATAAATTTGTACTTAAATATTGATTTTGAACCAAATTAAATCAATTCTAAATTATCTCCCCTTGTCTACATAAAGGGTTTTTTTTTTAAACACCTTATATGCGTAGGAAAATTTTGGAAAAACCCCTTGTAGTTTTTAGAATTCTTGGAAAGTCTCTCTTGTTTTATATTCACCAAAAAATTTCCTGGAGTTAACTTCCGTTAACAAAATTATCGCAAGTTGTGATGAGGCAGCGTTAAGCCACGTGGTCCTATTAGAACATGTTAAAGTGACCTAAACACACCACGTGTACTAATTGTTTGACCTAAAAACCTGACTCACCATAACTGACTCGACTTAACCTGCTTAACTTATTTTTCCAACCCACTCGTCTGTGTCCCTAAATCCATAAACTAAACGTACGAGCGAACAATTCCAGGCATTCAGGCAATAGCAAGGGGTGTAGGTGGAAGAGACAACAATGCAAGCGGTAGTGGTAGAGATGATAGACGATGTCAAATAAGACAGGTAGTAGGTCATTTAATAGCTTGGTTAATTTTATTAAGAGCGTAATTAGAGGGGAAGGGCTTAATCATTTTTTTAGTTATTTTGAAAATACGGGTATGGCTCTGAATTTGCAGAATCATTTGATAAGGAAAAAGGGTTGTTAATGTGGTTACAGAAGAAAGATTTGATGTAAGGCCCCAACATGTACCCTAGAAACATTATAGCATGTTTAGTGTGTATTAAAAAGTAAAAATAAAGAATTAAGTGCATTTAATCATAGTAAGGAGCATAATGGTAATTAATTTTAAAGATATGGGTAAATTGGTAATTTAATCATTTTGGCATGGACACACATAATTATATGTGAAATATGGATCAAAATAAAATCAATTGATGATATTATATGCCAATGTGAGAACCAAAGGAAGAAGAATGATCAAATGTGAAATTTGCCTAAAGTCAACACATAGTCCAATAAGATTAAAGCATGTGTGTGATTCTAGAAATTGCATAGAATGGGTATAGAAGAGAGGAGAGAGGGACAATGTATTTTGGGTTTTTAATTCCAGATTTTCCTCCTCATTTCCTCTCCATTTCATCTTCTTAATCACATCATTTTGCATATATAAGGAACCAAGTTAATTCTAAGTGAAAATCAAGGTAAAAGTTAGTGGTTTTTCTCCTCATCTTTATCTTTTCTTGCTTTGCTTATGAAGAGCTAGAATTATAAGGTTCGAATTGGGATTCATATTTGTATTTTTGGTGTTTCTAGTTGTTGAATCAAACAAAGCTAAAGGGGAAGAGAAGGAAAAGTACTAAAACAGCTAGTTGGCCAATTTTAAGGTTTGAGACTACACTTAGTGTAATTTGTGTTTTTGCATGTTTGAATGTGTATAAAGAATAATTTAGACATAAAATGGTTGCTGGAATTGTGTATTGGTGTTACTTTGTATGGAATTGGTTAAATATGACAAGAGAGTAAAGTTTAGTGGAATTATGTCTAAGGTTCTCTTCAACCAGTCTCATTGTTTTGGTCATAACTCGACCTAATGACCTCAAAATTGGGTGATTCTAATTGAAGATGAAACTTAAGACATAGCACCTAAAATATCTAGAAGAGACTTGGCCCTAATTCTAGCTGTATGAGAATGGAAATTAAGATTGAAAATGGTGACTTGATGCTACTCCTATTTTAGAGCAGCTTGTTATGTTTGTTGCATATCTCATGATTTAAAAGTCCAAATGACCTGATTTTTTATATGAAAACTAGAGATATAGGGCAAATGTCTATATGACTTCAAAGCCTAATTTGAACTTTTTCTATATAAAAATTACGGAACAAGTGGAGGTATGAATTCTAGATAGGGGACACGACGGGCAGGAAATCCTCTCGATTTTGTGATTTGCTTCTGTACATAATTGTTTGCCCATTTTTAGACCCACACTTTTGCCCCTTGATTCCCCACCCTATGTCTAGCCCAAATTGCATTGTTTTGAGTTTTTTGCTTTTGATTGTAACCTTGTCATATTTCTATAAAACTTTACAAACATTTAGAAATAAATAAAATATGACTTACCATATGTGAATTAGGTGATTAAACATTGAAATTTAAGATTGAACATAAAGCATGCTAAAGGAAATTTACGTGGATATAGATTATTTATATGCATATTTATTGCTTATATGTATATAGTATGACTATACAATTTTACGTACTACTTTTATGAATATAATTAAGTACAATTTAACATGATTTATATTTAAATGATGTATTGGAATTTATATACTGGGATTATGTGAATGTACATAGAGAAACACGATTAAACAAAACATATACGAAATAAATCATACCAGTACATGTGATTTGCATATTGTTCTAATGGTGGTAAGTTACGACTTGCATGTATGAACTTAAATACAGAATTTAGTATTTCAAATAAATATCATATGATTTGTCAATATATTAATTACGAAATTGGCAAATGATTAAACGAAAATGTTACAATGCCTGCTTTATTGCCTTAATGGTGGACAACTCGGCATGCCTATAGAGTTACAACGCAACTGCTACAGTTTGACATCAATAGTGTCTTCATTTCGACACTATAATGTCTCGGTAGTTTGATATCGTCAAGTATTTATAATTTGTTATCTACAGGTAACTATAGTTTGATATCTTTGGGTATCTCTAGTTTAATCCTTTTGGGTATTTATAGTTTGATATCTTCGGATATCTAGAGCTCCCATTATCTACACCCATAGGAATGTGCAGACCTAACATTGAAAGTAAATTAAACAGTTATTATTGGCCCCGAATTCTTTTCTTATTGAATAAGCATGATTTCAGTTACTTTTGAGGTTTTGATTAATAAATTTTTTCTTTGGTTGGAGTTTAATTAGCATGTCTATGATTGGAGCTTTATTACATAAATTGATGGAATAAGAAGTATTAAATT
>JAOSBM010000009.1:20396737-20410100 GCA_027568955.1 Erythroxylum tenue | reverse complement strand
TGAGTTTCTGAATAAAATAAATATCAGTGTGATTGTTTGGTTTTGATTGTTCTGTTTCTGTCTTGGGTGGCATCCATGTATCCTCCCAGGGGGTATTTGGGTGTTACATTTTTCATCATCTCCCTCATCAAATATATCATCACAATCAATTAAACTAAAATCATTAAAGTCAATAACTTCTCCTTCCTCACCCTCATATGTTGGATCATCAAATTTAGTAACTTCTCCTTCCTCACCCTCATTTGTACTGAGTTGTTTTCCCTCCCTAAAAATAGGTTAATCAAACTCAACGTCCTCACAATCAACTTGTTCACTATCTTCTAAACATCCTTTCTTATCTCTCAAAACGGGATACACAACACTATCTAAAAAAACTTCAAATCTCATAGCCTTTTTTTTCAATTACATTATTCATAACGATTATGACATTCTTACTTATTAATTCCTTAATTCCATCCTCAAAAGACTCACAAGAAAATTTATAATTAAAAACTCCAACCTCTCCATAGCCCAAGTCTCTTGTTGTCTATATAAATTGCAACATGGTCAAATGATACGACACTACTTAAAAATTATACATTTTTCCTCCTTCATAGTTCATGGTTGTGGTATTTGAAGGTCCCTCAATGCCAGAACTAAAACTCAATCCTAAGTTCTGCCATATAAGAAAGACAAAAGAACAAACAAAAATAAGTTATAAAGTATTTAATTAATAAATGTTCTTTAATTCCAAGAAACATAACGTATGTACTTTTCATAATATTTTCAACCCTCGCTCTTTTATGATTCATTTCCTAAGGTTTGACTTCACACTTTAACTTATGAACGTCAATGTTATGAAATCATAGAAGAGCCTACATACACAAACATATTTTATGAAGCTTGAAATAATGAAAAAGTATATATACTCAAACATATGATGCTTGAAATAATGGAAGAGCCTAAATACATAAACATACTAAGCATCTAAATGAAAGTAAGTTGTATATTTTACAAAATTTCGTATAAGTACTAACATTCAAAACATGTTACAGTATGTAAGAGTGAAAGACAATTGAATAATGCAGGACATGATCAGCCTACCAAGAAAGACCTATCAAGCATATCAGTTTATAGACATTTAGTGTCTCATTAACCATTAATCTAGTTTCACACTTTGGACCAATTTATATCGAACGATGCATATAGGATCGATGTCGAAACTGGTGAAAGAATATAATTCAAAGGACTTGGATGATATGGTAAACCTGACATAATCATATCTAAGAATCTAGCTACAACTCCTTAATCATATATTTAAGTATGTAACATAATATAATATGTAAGAGTGAAAGACGAGATTTACTTCATGACTTACATAAAAACAAACAATTAAGAAAACAAGATAAGAATTAAGAAAACAAGACATGTTAATATAAAGAAAAAAATATTCAAAATGCAATTTCACAATTTAGAACTACTCAGCCTATTAAGACAAATAAGGGAAAAAAAAACAAAATTCTCGAATTCAAGAATATCTCTAGTGAAGAGTGTAAATATTCACTAAACCAAGTATCACTAAGAAGACATGATGGATGACTAAAGCTTCTAGTGCCTAACATAATTTAACTTGGCCATACTAAACAAGAACATAGTGAAGCACTAGATAATCTCAACGTGAACATAATAATTTCAATTTCTTAAGCTTTTTGTAGCTCTCCATTAACCACCTGAATCCCAAATTATCCCCTCGAATCCCAATAAACAAAGACTCTTCAACCTCAATTCTGTGTTGAGCTTATCAACTAAAAACAAACCATATTCACTATTATCCTTCAATTCATCATCAACTTCAATGCTATTATTCATATAAATAGAAAACTCCTTCAAACACGAAAAAAAAACACAGTCTAACACCAAAAGGAGGCCTGAAATGAAAGATAGCAAGGGAAGCGAGAAGAGTACACGAATTTGATAAAGAAAGAAAATCACCATAATATACTAATCGCATGAAGAAATTATTATTTAGAGGAAAAGGGGTCGAGAATTACCTATGTGTTTGTCACCTATGTCCCTATCGCTTGTTGTCTTTGACATTGCTTGTCATCTCTGACACTAGCTATCGTCTCTAATATCGCTTACGTCCCTACCACTTACGTTGTTGTCTCTTCCACCTACACCCCTCGCCATCACCTAGAATCATCAGAGATTATATATGGTTCGTGTGTTTAGTTTAGGGATTTGGGGGAATTGATTTGGGGAATAGACAGGTGGGTTGAAAATAAGTTAAGTGGGTCAGATCAAGTCAGTAAAGGTGGGTTGGGTTTTTTGGTCAGACAAGTGGCATCTTCAGGCCACGTCAATATGTTCAAATTTGGTCGCCGTGGCTTAACGTTACTATGTCACAATTTTCGTTAATTTTTTTAATAAGAGTAAAATGCATGAGGTTTTTTTGGTGAATGTAAAACAAGAGAGACTTTTTTTCGAGAATTCTAATTCTTTCTTACCTTACTTTGGAGATAAGTAGTACTAAGCCTCTGTTTTGTTAAGCTTATACCAGTAGAGCTTTTGTTAGTAGAGCTTTTTTCTGCAGATCTTTTCTGAGAAGAACTTTTCTAAGAAGCCAGTTAACTGGTTGGCTACTATTTAAAACAGAGATTTTTTGAAAGAGCTTTGTGCAGTAGACTATTTGACAACATAAAAATAAAAAGAACTTTTAATTTTAACTATATTTTATTTTGTAATAAATATTATTTATGCATATAAAAATTATTTAAAGTATATTAAGCAATATGCAAAGCACAATATATTAATTATTATATAATTTTAAACCATATAAAACATAAATAAAAATATATCTAACCAAATATTTTATATTAATTATAACATAAGTAAAACTAATATCAAAAATAAATATTAAAACATATAAAAAAGCTAAATAATATTATATAAATCCCAAAATAAATATTTAAGTTGAGTAAATAGTTAAATACATAATAAATTATACATTTATTGTGGGTATTGTGGGAATTATATGTAAAATATAAGGGTAAAAGGGACTAAAAAATAGGCCCATTAATCGATCTGAAAAATCTGCTTGAAAAAGCCATTTGAGAGGTTTTTTTAAGAAGCTTCAAATTTGAGCTTGTTAAAAAGTTGTATTTTAGTTGCCAAAAAAGCCATATCTATTAAAGGATTACTTTTTTATTTTACAAGCAAACACCCATTTTTCTTAAAAAAAGACTTTTGTGGTGGAACAAAGTGCTTATTAACCTCCCAAAAACTCATCTAAACAAGACTAAGGAACTTTTGTTTTGTGTTACAACCTGTTTGTAACCGTAAGAATTGAATTCAATTACAACATTGAATTCAATTCAACTATTTGGAACAGAAAAACAAAGATGAATTTAATTCAGATATGTAATTGAAACCCACTACTCTTTATAAATTCAATTTAACTGCAAACCCTCGTGAATTGAATTACAAATGCCTGCAACTCTCATTTTTAAACGTTGAAAATGAGTCTTCCAATAATACCCACGCAATAACCCTATTATCTCCTTAACTGCAGCCACTCTTCTCCCATCTCAATACTCTTCAACGCAGCCACTCCTCAACGTAGCCACCCTCCCACCAAGAAGAACAACAACACCTTCTCTTCAGCACCTCCGACAGGTTTGTGTTAATTTCGTATTCTGTGGAATGGGTTTCTGGGGGAAATTAGGTTGCAGGTTTTTGAAGGGAGTGGTTGGTGTTCGTTTTTGAAGGGAGTGAATTTCACTTAACAGATCCTTAACTTGATATTGTTCTCGATGACAGCTGATCCCTCAATATAGCTGCTTCAAACACCACTTTTCTGTTCTATGCTACTTTTAGTTGATCCCTTTCCCTTTCAAGAATTTCACACTTGGTAAGTAGGACAATCAACTCCTCTCAGCTGAAGCACACAATAGGAAATTAATACACTTGTCTGAAGCAGCCAACTTGAAAATTGTGATTTATTTGTTGTTAGAAAATTCTCTTTCTTTTGCATATTTATATGTTTGAGAATTAGAACTTGAGCTATTAATAAGGAGCACCGCACATATCAGTTGAAGCTCACTTTTTACAGCAGAATCTATATTAAAACACAGCCATTATTCCTTTGTACAATAAAGTTACGTTGGTAAACCTTTTCATTAAAACCAAGCAGGAGCATGATGTCTCGAAGATTCTTATGCTCTTACTATTTCATTCTCTTGTTCGTTTGCTCAATCTCGTATAAATGCTAGGAGTTGCTACAATTTATATTATATGCTTATGAAATTATTTGTATCCTTGCTAGAGTTAACAAGTTGATTTGTAATGTAGTTAGACTTATTGGTTTCATTGAAAATTTGAAACTGTCCCGTTCCCTTTCTTTCTTTTTGAAGATGTGAACGCGTTATAGGACTACGAACTGATATGTCAATATTTTTTCTACTTGTTTTGTGAAAATAAATAAAATTTAAATGCAGGCGATATAAGAGGATTTGAAAGAAATGCTCTACTTGCTATGGTAGCTTATGCGGGTTATTTGGTTTGCTTGAGACATATATATCAATATATGTCTCGAGCTAATAAACAACTAGTGCATCCAAAAAGAGGTCATAGAGAAATTGTA
This sequence comes from Erythroxylum tenue, assembly GCA_027568955.1. NCBI lineage: Eukaryota > Viridiplantae > Streptophyta > Magnoliopsida > Malpighiales > Erythroxylaceae > Erythroxylum > Erythroxylum tenue. The sequence goes on along the minus strand of JAOSBM010000009.1, from coordinate 20,405,479 downwards.
CGTGAAGAATTACTAATTGCAATAGAGATACATTATAATGCACGTAGCATTTTACACATGAGTTATGATGCATTTATTTGCTTATGTTCAATTTTTCGTGGGAGGGGACTATTAAGAGATAACCAATATAGTTTGGATGAGGAACAAGTTGGAACATTCTTACATATTTTAAGTGGTAGAGCTATCACTCGTTCACAAAGTTTCTTTTTCCAACGATCTACTGAAACAATTAGTCGTCACTTCCACCAAGTACTCGAAGCATTAATTACCCTTGAGCATCAATTTTTGGTTCAACTAAATGGTTTTGTTGTCCCTCCCAAAATAATCAATAGCAGAGGAAGATTTTATCCATATTTTCAGGTATTTTTTAAAACAATTTATATACAAAAACATACTTTTTTATATTAATAAAAAATTCTAATACATGTTATGGACTTTTTAGAATTGTATTGGTGCTCTTGATGGAACACATATCAAAGTAAAAGTTTCAAAGGAAAATATATCAAGGTACAGAGGAAGGAAGAGTTATCCTACAATGAATGTCTTGGTTGCATGCACTTTTGACTTGAAATTTACATATGTCTTACCTGGATGGGAAGGTTCAGCCTCAGATTCAAGAATTTTAGATAATGCATTAGCTAGAGAAGATAAGCTCATTGTTCCTCAAGGTATCTTTTAGTTGAAGATTATTAAATTCCATATTATATACAAAAAGTGTTATTGTCAATAAGCATCTAGTAAATGGTTTTACTTTTATTTATAGGTAAATTCTATTTAGTTGATGATGGATATATGTTGAGGTCCGGATTTATTGCTCCTTATAGAAGCACTCCTATCATTTAAAAGGGTATTCTCGGTAGGCTCCAACTAATGCAAAAGAGTTATTCAACTTGAGACATGCTTCATTACGTAATGCAATTGAAAGGGAATTTGGTGTTTTGAAGTGTAGATTTCCCATTTTATTTGAGATGTCAAGATATGATGTGAACACATTATCTAAAATTATGTTAGCTTGTTGTATTTTACATAACTTTTTGATACAATATGATCCGGATGAAGAACTTGTTGCAAGAGTTGATAGAGAGCTATTGAATAGTGATCAGAATTGCTAGGAATGAAGGTGGTAGAATAGGAGAAATAATAACAAATAGTATAGCTGCGCATATGAGGAATGATTACATTTTTCAACATTGATTTGTTGAAATTTTTGTCATTACATTATGTAACTTTGTTAATGTTTTTTTTTTCTCTTTTTGTTACTGCCACTTATAAACATGATTGTTCGTCCATTGAATGTAATTGTTTTTAACAATTTTATCCTTGTTTATGTTGTTGAGAAAAGTAAAAGTTAATAACAGTATATAAGATGGTTTGTTTTGGATTGTGTTTGGAAAATATAGGTGACACGATGGACGTAGAGGTGAATTATGATGAAAAAAAGCTTATGAATATTTGAGGTGGAATTATGAAATGGATAAGTGCATGTTTCAAGTTCTTAGGGAGAAAAAAAATATAGGTCAAAAGGAGGATAGAAATTTTAGTGCCGGTGCATATAGAGAGGTAGTAAAGGAAATTAATGAAAAGTTTGGGGTTAAGATTAATCAGAGAAAAATTGTAAATCGGTTGAGAATTTTAAGGGAAGAAATGCATTTGGCAATATTTCTTGATGGCAAAATTGGAATTGGATGGAATGATGTTACCAAGACATTTGAAGTTGTTCCAGAGGTGTGGCCAAGTTTGATACAGGTATTTTATTTAATACTTATATAGTTAATTTTTTATATTTGTATTATTTTTTATGCATGAAGTTTGTTGACATAGTTTCTTGTATTTTGATTGATAGGTTAACGAAAAGGTGAAACATATTTGAGCGAAGCCTTACCTAATTTGGACCTTGTTCGTGAGATCTATGAGAAAGATAGAGCTACCAGATCTGAAGCTGAAAGTGCAAAGGAGAAGGTTCAAAGATGGGAAAAAGAAAGGTAGGATATGAATATTGAGGACATTGATAATATGCAAGCAAATAATGAAGTTCATTTAGAGAGTTTTTATCCATTTAAGAGCGAGAGTACTCCAATAACACCAACAACTCAAGCTCCCTCATCATCAACTCCTTCAGTGTCAAAGCCATCCTACATGGGTAAGAAAAGCAAAGCATGAGTGGAAGATAAAATTTCTTCGGAATTACAAGTTATGTCCAATGCAATGAAAGAAATGTACAAGCTATTGTAGCAACAAACCCTCGTGTTAGAAAAGAGGAGGAAATATTTGACGCAATGAAAGAATTAGGATTGGAAGGACGTGTTCTCTTGGATATAGTTGATTGGCTTGTAGAGCATCCTAACTTTATTGGTGTGTTTTTGCATGTCCAGTTGAACTACGTTTAGATTGGTTGTCTAGAAAGATGGGTTGGTGTTAGGTTTTTATAGCTTGTTCTATTTAAGTGTGCAACTTTATGGATGATGTAACTTGCTCTATACAAGCATGAATGTTTTTTATTTAATTTTCTGATGTAACGATCTTATGTCTTCTTATCACAGGAAGACATGTTAAAATTGTTATGATATTATATAATTTGGAGTGAAATTTCAAAATTTGATAGTGCCTTGTAGTTGTCAACGCAAAAGAACTACTACTCATTTGTAACATTCTGTCTCCATATTAAGAGTTAGAACCCAAAAGTATGGTACATGTGAGATCAATGAAAGATTAAGAAAAAATGCATTTTTTTACTCATGCATATTGTTAGCATACACGCACGTAAATTTGAATATTTTGCACACATGTATAAAAAGGTTGAAATGTAGGGAATGGTGAAATGCAGAACATGGAGAGTTGAATAACTGATATCTGGTTTTTGATGATTTTGAGATTTTTTATTAAACTTGCATAATTAGGGGTACTGTGAATGTGTTGTGGATGAGTTGAATGGAAATAGAGTAGAAAAAAGTAAAAATGAATGTTGAGGTGTAGGATTTAGTAGAAGAAGAAGAAGCACAGTGAATGAAAAAGAGAAGTTAGTATTGATCTGAAACTTCCTTGATTAAAATGTTTTGATCAAGGAAGATTTTGACAAAATTGTCTTCATGAAAGTTGTAGATCTTTCTTTTAGCATTCCATTGATATAAAGTTTGAAAATTTTGGAGTTCTAGATCAAAAGTTATAAAGGTTTGAAGAAGGGAAGTGCGATTGGGGAAAGTTGAGATCGTGCATATGCACGATCACGACTTTGCGATTTTTTAAAGGAAAATCGCGATCGTGCACTTTCCGTTTTTTATGGGAAAGTTTAAGGCTGATGAACATCCTTTGGTTTTTTGACTATATCTTTTTCGTCCGATCTCTAAATGACTTGAAATTTGAACCATTGGACTTATAAGACATTGTTCTACCTCTCCATCAAAAATCATAACCATATGAAATAAATTGAGAGAGATTGAATGTAAAAAGTAGGACGAGTGGAGTGATTGTCATTTGCAATCAATTTTTTCTTTTCATTTTAATAATGAACTTTTTGACGATATCACTTATAATAAAATTGATGTTTATAACTTGCTCTGTGTAAGTGTGAATGTTTATTATTTAATAAGATTATTTTTTAGTCAAAGGTAAAAATGTCATATGAAATAATTAAATTCATTTTGATTGTGTTCCAAACAGTATAATTGAATTCAATTCTAATATTACTGGGTTTATTCCAAACAGTGTAAATTGAATTCAATTCAATTTCATTAATGTAATTGAATCCAATTCGTTAATGAATTCAATTTGAAAGTTTCCAAATACCCCATTAGTCATGTGAAATTTTCTGCTTTTAGGCTATAGGAAAACAAGCTACATATATATTAGGTAGAAGCTCTTAATTGGTCAATTTAGGTTAGTTATCACATAGCATTTGGATTTTAGTTTAAACTAATTAAAAGGTCAACTCTTCGTAGGACTTATAGGCCACTCTGACTCACTTAAACCTTTGTAAAATTATGTTTTAGTTAAATTGATTTAAATTAATTATTTCTGCTCGTTGCACAGAAAGTTGAACATGAAATCATCATATCCTAATAATATGTACACAGAGTAAGAACTCTGAAGCTTCAAATGGATTGATATAGAGAAATCCATATACAATTCAGGCATTGTAGACTTTTTAGAATACAGAAAAAGCTCGATGATGATGGCCTGTCTGTGTGGACTCTGGGGAAGTGTTTATTTAAGTTGGGATACTGTTATGTAGGTCATGTTTGAAGCGTAAACCTGAAGTGAACGCTTCATGCCAATGGACACAGACCATCTTGGATCGAAGATTTCCAAAAGTCAGACATTTTCAGGGTTTTTTTCTTGAACCTTGAAGGTTCACTCACTCCAGTACTACTTGTGCAGTCCCTTAGCTACCCATTAGAGTTCGTCAGCGATCCAGATAACTTCGTCTTCTCTTCTACTAACTTAACATGGCATATCAACGCACTTCTTTCCTTTTCTGGTTACGTTTGTTCTTCTTGGCTTGTTACTACTCTCTCCATGCCACTGCACAATGGCCTGGAGGCGGATCAACTCGGTTTTATGACTTCAAGGTTTTCATTTTCTACTCTCTGTATTTATTGACTTCTCTGATCAGTTGTTAATGGTGATGACTGTAAGTTACAGATACAAAGCAAGTGGGTTTACAAACTATGCAACTCCAGGCAAATCGTGGTGGTCAACGATATGTATCCGGGACCTGTCGTCTATGCTCAAGAAGGCGATAGAATAATCGTTCAAGTTACTAACGAGTCACCCCACAATGCCACTATTCACTGGTATGTGCAGAGAAACTTGAAAGTTGACATTTCTGTGGCAATATATGTCATCGGAATCAAAGGAATAGGCATCTTTACCCATAATTGTATGGTATTACGGTTGGCTGTTTACTTTCAGGCACGGTGTGAGGCAAATACTTTCATGTTGGTTCGATGGACCAGCATACGTAACCCAGTGCCCGATTCAACCTGGTCAAAGTTTCACGTACGAGTTCACCATGGTGAACCAGAGGGGCACCTTCTTTTGGCATGCTCATGTTTCATGGCTTAGAGCCACTGTGTACGGTGCTCTTATTGTGTACCCAACGATCGGAGTCCCATACCCATTTCAGTTCCCTTACGAGGAGCACATCGTAATCCTAGGTATCCTAAACTCATGAGTTACGGTCTTAAATCATTTCAGTTTTGTGAAACTTAATGAACTATTTCAGGGGAGTACTGGAACCAAGATGCTGTACAGCTTCAACAACAAGTCATAGCTAGCGGAGGAGGTCCTCCTCCTGCTGATGCATTGACGATCAACGGTCACCCTGGCCCAAACTACATTTGCTCTGCCGACGGTGAGAGATTCCGATTTTTTTATTATTTCAGTTGAATTTATTTTACATGAAATACAAATAATCTACGTGTCAGAGTCAGATATGAATATCTATTGAGATTAAAATCCGTGATTTGAAACCCGGATCGGATATCGAACCAGAGGTTTTATTGGTCATCGATTTGACTGGTTTGATCAGTTTAACTATCGGTCGAACCGGTATGACATTATAATTATGCAATAATTATATTTAATTATATATAATATTAATAATATTAAAAATACAAAAATATACTAAAAATAAAAAAATTATTGAACCAGTGGTCCGGTCAATTGACCGGTTCTCACTGGTTCAATTGAGAACCGGTTTTTAAGAGTGAATCGGATCGGATAATCGACCGGTTACCAGTCAAACCGGTTGAACCGATCGGTCCGGTCCGATTTTTAAAACAATGATTACAATCGACCGAGTGGTTTTGGCTAATTTTTTTAAAATTAAAAGTATAAAAAAGGTTTTTTTTAATTAAATTTAGAATGGATAGACTTACCTGAGGCCTAACTCTTTTAGAAAAGTTGGACTTCAGATTGGTCGGTTTGGCTATTTTTTTTTAAAAGTAAAAGTATAAAATAACGTCTTTTTTTAAATTAAATTCGGATTGGGCAGACTTACCTAAAACCTAACTCTTCTAAAAAAGTTGGACCTCAGATTAGTCGATTTGGCTAATTTTTTTAAAATTAAAAATATAAAATAACGTTTCTTTTTTTAATTAAGTTTGGGCTGGGCAAGCTTATCCGAGACTTAACTCTTCTAAAAAACTTGATCCTTGGATTGGTTTGGACCTAATTTAGTTCATGGACTGGTCTATTAAAAATACCTAATCGATTTGCTTAGAAAAGTTGAATCTTAAATTAGTTTGGGCCTAATTTAGTTTATAAACTGGTCTATTAAAAATACTTAAATTTAGGCTCATGGCTCATTTTCATTTCTAAATTTATATAAATTTTCAGTACCTGTTATATATAGCAAGTTACGTCAGTAACATTATAGAGATATTAATTTTAGGCTAAATTTGAAAAAAATTAAAAATTAAAAATTTAAGTATTTAATTTAATTTTTTTAATTTAAAATTATAAATTGAGTAAATGTTGAATTTTTTTTTTAAAAAATAAACCCTTGAAATAATAATAATTTATTATGTCTCTACGTTTCGCACGAATTTCAGATTTTTACAAGATAGACGTAGCCCCAGGGAAAACCTACTTGCTGAGGTTGATACACGCAGGCTTAAACACGGAGCACTTCTTTACGATTGCTAACCACAAATTAACAATCGTCGAAGCTGACGCTTCCTATACTAAACCACTTTCCGCTGACCATGTCATGCTCGGACCCGGACAGACCATGAACGTTCTTGTCACCGCCGATCAACCAGTGGGAAAATACTCCATGGCCATGGGACCCTACATGTCAGCTCGGGGTATACCATTCCAGAATATCTCATCCATTGGCTACTTTCAGTATTTAGGTATTATGCCTAATAGCTTATCATCCCCAGCTGGATTGCCTGGCTTTAACGATAATTTGGCTGTTCAGACAATCATGAGTGGCCTGAAAGGCCTGAACACTGCTTCTGATCTTCCAAGAGAAATCGACACCAACCTGTTCGTCACCATTGGACTGAATGTGAATAAGTGTCAGTCCAGAACGCCACAGCAGAACTGTCAGGGACTTAATAACGGGACGTTCGCTGCTTCCATGAACAATATCAGCTTCGTGAAACCTACAGTTTCAGTGTTGGAAGCTTACTATAAGGGACTCAGTGGTTATTTCACTGAAGATTTCCCTGAAGCTCCTCTTAGGTTCTATGACTTCGTCAATGGAGCACCTAACAATGCCCCTTTTGATACAAACTCAATGCAGGGGACTAGGACCAAGGTGGTTGAGTATGGTTCGAGGGTTCAAATGATTTTGCAGAACACTGGAACTGTCACCACTGACAACCACCCCATTCATCTTCATGGTTACAGCTTCTATGTTGTTGGTTTTGGTAACGGTAATTATAACCCTCAATCAGCACAGTTCGATCTAGTAGACCCTCCAAAAGTTAACACAATTGCAGTTACGGTCGGTGGATGGGCGGCTATTCGATTCGTTGCCGACAACCCAGGTAAGGATAATCCTGTGCCAAAAACAATCTCAGGTCAATGAAATACTACTTAATGGTTTAGTAGGCTATGTACTGTTTTTAATTACATTCATTTGATATGCATAGGGGTCTGGTTCATGCATTGTCACTTTGATATACACCAATCATGGGGATTAGCAACGGCGCTGATAGTGAAGAACGGTGTGGGACCTCTGCAGACCCTGCCTCATCCTCCTACAGACCTGCCTCACTGCTGATAATTAAACCTTAGCTTCGGGTTATTAGTCAACCGGAAGAAGTTTAATCAGATGTGTTTCTCTTGTACTCGATGTCCAATTCAGAAATGTTTTGGCTCATCAAGTGTGCAGTACACATTGCTTTTATTCCCCTTTCTGATTGAACAATTTGTGGGTGTAAAAAACTGAAGATCGAAATAGTTAATAAAAAGGGATGAAACAGTTTAATTTATTATTGGTTCAGTAAAGTAGAAAGTAACTAACTTCAAACATCATCAGAGTCCAAGTTCAGGCCAAATCTTATCGTAGGATCATCAGATTATTGCTGAGACATTAATTGCCTCCTAAGCCTATGATTCCTTGTCGGTTAAGTTCCGACCCATAGGAAAGGCGCATTTGATCTGGACAGAGTCTCAGAAAGGTTCGAAGAAATAGCCATGCCTGTACGATAACATTTGGCTCTTTGCTAATCTGCAAACTTGCAGAGGGGGAGAAAAGAGAAGATAATACATAGTGTCTATTCTATTTTTCTCTCTGGACCTAACCCATTAGCCATGTGATTGACAGGGATGAGTAATAAAAAATCAATGACAAAAGAATGAAGTTATAGCGAAAAGAAAAGAATCCTTGAAAGGTTATGCAATTTGGTACATGACTAAGACCGCTAACAAAGGATTGGTAGTAATATAGTACAATATTAGGTCTAATCAGGGAAGCAGCACCCAGAAACTCTTTTTCTAAGCAGCATCCAGAAACTCTACAATGGAATAGAAAACGAATATAAGTTTGATATATTCAGCAACAAAGTGTTGAACAAATTTTGGAACTTGTGTATCTATCCATATTAGAAATGTGGAAAGAAAAAATAACCATCCAGTCCTTCCCTTCATCGCAAAAGTACATTTCGTGATCATTCACCGGGAAAATCAATCAGAATACCTCTCTGATCCTTAATCATGATCGATGGTCCACAAAGATTAATACTTCTGATAAACATCACCATGTTTTTAGTTTGACTGGTCTGTTAAAAC
>JAOSBM010000009.1:20367635-20388047 GCA_027568955.1 Erythroxylum tenue | reverse complement strand
AGATTTGTGTTTGTTTGTGTTGGTTGGTGTTGAGATTCCGGACGGGTGGTCCGATGACTTTGTGTGATTTGGTTTGGATGATAGAAGTATGTTTAATCTATTTGTAGATTTTGGGTTGTTAAAAATACAACCGTTTTGCTGCCGAAATTTTTATGGCAAAGAGAGAATAAGAATAAGAATAAGCTTTATTATAGTTGATATTGAAGAATTGCATGAGTAAGAAGAATCTTATGAATTGAGTTTTGTTTGAGGATAAATTTTCCAAATGGGGAAATTATATTGTTTTGATTTGTATAAGAATGAATAAATGTGATAAAAAAAATTGATACCGGATTCAGATTGGATTAGTCTTAGGGTTCCAGCGCGACGCGACGTTTGTCTAAAATATATTTGATCGCGGATGTCGAAAATTTGTTTCAGTTCGAATTCGTTTCGTTTTTTCGTTTCCGTTTTGAATTCGCTTTGCGTTCGTTCGTATTCCGTTCCTTCGATTTCGTTTCCGCTTTTTGCTATTCGTTTTGCTTTCGCGTTCGTTGTCTCGCTTTTCGTTTGGTTTTGCCCTTTCGTTTTCCATTTCTCACTTTTCGGTTGGGGTCCGGTTTCGAGATCGGATCCTAACACTAAGAGAGTGTTGAAATACCTTACCAGGACCCAAAATTTGGGGATTTTTTACGCAACAGAGGAAAACTCTCACCTTATAGCATACTCTGATGCGGATTGGGGAAGTTGTGCCTTCTCCAGACGCTCTTTGATGGGCTTCTGTGTGTTCCTTGGCCGATCGCCGATCTCCTGGAAAACAAAGAAACAATCGACCGTGAGTCGCTCCTCAGCCGAATCAAAATATAGAAGCTTGGCCTCGTCCACCTGCGAGTTGAAATGGATAACTCAGTTGCTCCAGACTTTTCAGATCCAGGCTAAGACACCCTTACCTTTATATTGTGACAATCAAGCAGCCATCTGCATCTCGAAAAATTCGGTCTTCCACGAACGGACGAAGCATCTGGAGATCGATCTTCATCTGATTCATGACTGCGTGAACTTAGGGTTCCTCGAACTGAAGCATGTGAAGACCACTCAGCAACTCGCTGACCTTTTTACGAAAGCCCTTCCCGCACGCGTGTTCTGGAGTCTTCGTAGTCAAGTCGAGGTCGTTGGTTTTCAACCAAACCACCGACTTGAAGGGGGCGTGATAGAAGATCCAGTTACATTGGACTAGCTACAAGTTTATCCACTATCCAGAACCTTCTATTACATTGGGCTAGCTATCGGCAGCCCAATTCCAATTTTGTTTTATTTCCACTGTACATAGCCATTCCTCTTGCCACAGCCTGTCACTGTACCTAGCATAGGAATAAACACAGTTGTATGATTCGGTAGTTAGTTTTCCCCTTGATTCTAGGGTCACCAACCAATAGAATAGCATTGTCTCATGTATAAATAATCCTTGGAAGTTTCAGTACAAATGATGAAAGAATACTCTTTCCTCACCTACAACTATTCTCTATTTTTACAGTATAAAACTTATATTTTGGGAGAAACTAATCATTTTTCTTTTAATATGCTTAATTACACAAAATTTTAAAGTTTTAGTATAAGATGGATGAAATTATAAGGTATAGTCTTGTAAACTCGCCAAACTATACAATCTTTAACCCTATTAACATTATTCAACCTGAATGAAGATTTTCATTCTGTAAAACCCTTCCGGACAAGTGAAAACTACAGAAGTTAAAGGCCCGAAAATTGATCTTCCCTTTAAATGCATAATTGAATTTCGGAATAATTTGATTTTGTTTTTTTGTTTTAACCAAAATAACATACTTTTAATTAAAATTTTATTTAATTAATTAAATTTAAATTTGATTAAAAATTTAAGAATTATTTTTTAAAATTTACTTCTGACCTAAATTTTAAGGAGTCTATTTTATGATAATTTCATGGCCACAATATACCCATATGACGTGAATCATAAGTTTCACGTTTTGTCCTTATTATTATATATGTTGGGAATTGGGATACAGAAGGATTTTGTCTTTGCGTGGCAGTAAAACGAACCTAAAAGAACATATTGTTCTGTCGTGAATCGAAATCATCTATTACTTGGCAAAGAAGATTTGACTGTTCCAATCAGGTTGGAGATATCCGAATCTTAAGAACTAATATTCGATCATGGTTTAGCAGTAAAATTTTAAGTTTTTTACTTTTTATTCTGATTTATTTTAATAATTTTAGTTATTAAAATTTGATTAATCTATCAATTAATTTTTTTATAAATTAGTACATTCTTATTAATTAATTAATTTTTAAATAATTTTTAATTAAACTCTAAAATTTTAATAATTAAAGATAATTTCTTTTAATTATATTTTAAATTCTTTAATTATATTTAATCTTTAATCGATTTTAAAATAGTCTAATATTGGTGGAACTTTTTAAATTCTAAAATTTTAATATTATTAATTTAACTTTCCATTTAATTTTTAAAACATTAAATTATGTAATCGGAACGATACAAATCTATGACTAAAAAGAAACTAAAGCACACGACACGAATCACGGTGACGTTTTAGGTCATTCGTCGTATCAACCGGGACTATATAAAAGTTTAATTTATTAATTATCAAGTCTCCAGTCGTGTAATGGAAGTCTAATTAACTGATTAAATGAAGATTAAGGTGATAGGGTAGTAGGACTCTTGGATTAAAGTCAACGATGGTCCAAAATGTGTGAAATGACACAATTTTCATCTATCAGCTTATTAGGAACAGACGCTAGTCACGAGCTCATCTAACCAGAGTTAACGTAGACATGCGATACACTACTCCCATTAGGGATACTCCAAAATTGGTCAAATGAATTATTATGACTTGCGGCTCTTTTAAAAAACGGATCTCCTAACTGATAGGTGCAATTGAATTAGTAAGGGATTCTTTTGGTTTAAGTGAGATCGTAGGTTTGAATCTCCCTTATGTATGCAGCTGTTTAAAATTTGGAGTCAGAATTTTGCTTCCTATAAAGGACCTACCCGACTCGAGCGAGGATTAGTCTAAGTGTGGATGACTTAAAAGTACCTTTTTATAGTTAGAACCCTCCTAAAATACTTCGTGGGTAACAAAAAAAAAGAAGGATCTTCTGTTTCCATTAATTAATGTATATATGCTTTTGTTCTCAATTTTAGTTGTCTAATTATTCAATCTTTATTATATATCGATTTTATGATAGTCTAAGTCTCTGTTTGGTTTAACTTTTGGAAGGTAAATAAGTATTTTTTTCAACCGCAAAAGCTATTTTCAAGAAAATTGAGTATTTGGCTCTAAAATTCAAAAATACTTTTTCCATAGAAATGACTTTTTTGGACGCTAAAATATAGTTTTTTGAGAAGATCAAATTTGAAGCTTTTCAAAAAAGCACTTTTTTAGATAGATTTTTCATATCAGCCTATTTTTTAGTCATATTTACCTTTATGTTTTACACATAATTTCTATAATACCCACAAACACATTTTCACGTTTATTTTGAAATTTATATAATATTATTTGACTTTTTTATTTGTTTTAATATTTATTTTTTATATTAGTTTTACTTATATTATAATCCATATAAAAGAATTGATTAGATATATTTTATTTATGTTTTATATGGTTTAAAATTATATAATAATTAATATATTATGCTTTGCATATTGTTTAATATATTTTAAACAATATTGTTTAATATATTTTAAACAATATTTACATGCATAAATAATTTTATTACAAAATAAAATATAGTTAAAATTAAAAGTATTTTTTATTTTTATGTTGTCAAACAGTCTGTTGCACGAATCTCTTTCAAAAAATCTATTTTTTAAATGACAGTCAAACAGTCAACTAATTTCTTAGAAAAGCTCTACTGATAAAAGCTCTACTAATAAAAGTTCCACTGATATAAGCTCATCCAAAAAGGCATTAATACAAGTTTAATTTTTTAGACATTTCTTTTATCGGTTAATTTTTAATTCGATTTTTAAAATATTAGTTAAAATGCAGATTTATTAATAATAATAAAATTAAATAAATTATTTAATTATATTATCAACTTATTAATATCAAAGTGCATGATTTATAAGTTACAACGATAAATTAATAAATTGCTGTAAGTATGTGTGTGGGCAATGGTCAGGACAAGGGACATATATTCGAATATGCTTCTAATTATTACTTCAAACAGTATAATAGACGAGTTTCATGTGAAGATAAAGACAGCTTATAGTTAATTTTGTTTTTTTGTAAATATACAATCATTAGAGTGACGTTATACTAAATAAGGATCGTAGAATTTCAATCAAGTTTTGCAACTATTGAAAGACTGTCTTATTCTAAATTAAACTATGATACAAAGTGACAAAAAGTCTTACTTGACAAAGCCACCATCGATCGAGCATGAACTTATGGTGTGAAATGGAGGAATCTTAAGTTGGCTAGAAGGTAGGCACGAGGTGGAAACTAAGATTCAAAGCTAAATCTAATAGGGGCTTGAAGATAGTAAGATATTAGCTAGTACTGTTCCTTTTCTTTGTTTCAGTCACAAGCATGCATGAACTAAATCTGTCATTTCGTTTTACATCAGAAATGAGTCCAATTGTACTTCGTCACTGTCCGTCTTCAAAAGTTGCAGATATTCGTCGTAAAGCTTCTCCAAGCTGTCGTCTGCTGCTTGATCAATAAGGGGTCTGTTGTTGGTTAGATAATCCTGACGATCATTTCCTCCAACAAGAAAGCTGATCTCATTTTCCTGATTAAACTTGGAATCACCCCATGGAATATCAGCCGCAACCTCCGTACCTAAGCCCACTTCTCCTGAAGAGACCGTACTCACAGTATTGCACTCGAAACTATGGTTTCTTGGTAAAGACAAAGAGGTGAATCTAACAGGCTTTGGTTGATGAATCTTGTGCTTGATTGGTTCTTCCTTTGTCTTATTTCTGTCCACTTTCTTGTCGGACCTCTCCTTACTGTTGCTTTTCCTTCTCTTTTGTCCCTGTTGTGGTAATTTCTTGTGGGTATTCGGGTCGGTTCCTTGGCTCTTGAGTCTTTTACTGAGATGGGTATTCCAGTAGTTCTTGATCTCGTTATCGGTTCGACCCGGGAGCCTCCCAGCAATAAGAGACCATCGGTTTCCCAGTAGAGAATGCATTCTCATAATGAGCTCATCCTCATCAGGACTGATGTTCCCTCTCTTAATGTCTGGTCTCAGGTAGTTCATCCATCTTAATCTGCAACTCTTCCCACATCTGAGAAGACCTGTTGAGCCCCATATTCGTATTCAATGTTTTTTGAGCCACGAGGGACAGAAGACAGTTGTGTCAGTAAGTGTTCGGTAAGGAATTTAAGAAACTAATAATAACATCCCACTTCCATAATTGAGCTAAAAAGACATGAAGAAATTGAATTAAATGGCAATCATTTACATTACCAAAAGGGGTATGAATTTACTTATGGATGGTTGCACTAAATAATTTGCTCCCTCTTATTCAAAATAAGTGTCGTTTTAGAGGAATACACACTTATTAAGAAAGTTAATGAAATGTCTGATATACCCTTATTAATTACATATTAAAGTGCCTTAAAATATAATCTGTGTAATTAAGATGCGAGAGACATTAAATGGTGATTTTGGAAGTAAAATCATAAATATGCATAAAAAGTTACAAACGACACTTATTTTAAATAATTAAAATCCCTCTAAAACGAGACTTATTTTGAATAGGAGGGAGTAATTACTAACTTAAATAATTAAAGATTTAAATTGCAATATGCAATTAAAATTTTCTATAATTACTTTTATATTGTGATTACTAACATAATCACAATATAACATATAATTAGCACCATATGTTAAGTGGAAGACAAAATTTAAACATAAAAATAACAAATTGAGAGAACAAATGATGATCAAACCCATGAATGAAGAACAGAAGGACATAAAACCAGAGAAAAGATAAACGAAGAAGAAGAGGACTTTGGTCTGCAATTAAAGAAAATATAAACGAGGAGGAAAGGGCAGTGAAATTACCAGCTTTCTTGGGCAAAGACCTCCAATGACCTTCACCATGAGCTTGAATATACTTGCTAAGTAATGTGTCCTCTCTTGGAGTCCAAGGTCCTCTGTGCAACCCAACCTTAGAGCAACATGGAGCTCTTCCCATTTATATGCACGTACGCCCCAATCTCTTGGAACTCGTTTCCAAGGAAAAGGTCGGGTCGGGAAGGAACTTGCTGATATTGCTCAAGGGTGCACGAGATATTCCAGAAATACGAACTCCTTTAAATCTTATACGTTTTAGCTGACTTGCACAGCAACCTAAAAAATCTTTCGCTTATAAACTATAGTTATCGTAGGCTAGTTTGGAGTTATGGGGTTGCATGGTTCCAGTCACTCAGCGGCCCTTCTTGCTATCTGTCCTTCTACAGCATTTGCTAATGGTAGGTAGCACTGGCGTACAGGATTGTTCTTACTGTGACTGCGACAAAACAGTACCGTTTATCATGTACACAATAATTTGATTGCATCTTATACTTAGTACGACTGTCTTTGGCCATCATTAGATGTTGGTGTAATAACGAATTCGGGTGACCATTTCCCTCTAAAATAAAATATAAAATTTAAAGGACCAATAATACGTAACTTTATCGCTAACTAATAAAAAAATTATTTACGTGTAATTTTTTAAGTTTCTTAAATATTGGTCTGTCGCGAAAATTTTACTTTAACGAAATAAACCTTTTTAATATATTTAACATAACTATGATTTGAGAAAAATATATTGGAAATTAAATGAAATATTTATTTGTCGGTCCTCTTTTAGGAATAAGACAAATTTATTTAATTAATGGGTTAATATTATTAATGATATCTCTATTTGTTTTTTACTTTTTAAAATCTTTTGTTCAGGTAATATTATTTCACTAATTAACAGAGAGATTGTTTACGTGTAATCCAATAAGTTTCTAATATACTTACATAACTATGATTTGAGAAAAAATATACTGGAAATTAAATGAAATATTTATTTATCCCTCCTCTTTTAGGAATAAGACAATTTTATTTTATTAATGGGTTAATATTATTAATGATTTCTCTATTTGTTTTTGCCCTTTTAAAATTTTTTGTTCAAGTAATATTATTTCACTAACAGAGAGATTGTTTACGTGTAATCAAATAAGTTTCTTAAATATTTGCCGGTTGCGGAAATTTTACTTTAACAAAATAAACCTTTTAATATGTTTAACATAACTATGATTTGAGAAAAATATATAGGAAATTAAATGAAATATTTATTTATCCCTTCTCTTTTAGGAATAAGACAAATTTATTTTATTAATGGTTAATATTATTAATGATTTCTCTATTTGTTTTTTACTTTTTAAAATTTTTTGTTCAGGTAATATTATTTAGCTATTTATTCTCATCCATGCATAACTTCAAAACAATATGGTATTGAAATTTAAGAAGTCTTATATATTATTTTAAGTAAATAAATAAATAAATAACAGAATATAATGGAGAAATTTTATAAAATATGGGAACTTAAATTAAGAAAAGGTAAATCACAGAAAGTCCTAATATATACAACATTTTATTAATTGTAAGAGCTAATACTAATGAGTATGATTTGCATTACAGCTTTGTTTTGGTTGAAAAAAGCATGTATTTTACCATAAATATTTGCAATTTTAGTAATGAATGTTATTTTAATTACATGTCACTGTCCTACCCATAAATTTTGATAGTAATAGTTCTTCTTAACACTAGCAAATATCAAGAATTACTTACACATGTACGTTATATTCTTTCCAAAAATATGCTCATTCTTATTAATTTATTCGTACTCCTTCTTATTCAAAATAAGTGTCGTTTTAGAGAGGTTTTAATTATTCAAAATAAATGTCGTTTGTGACTTTTTATACATATTTATGATTTTACTTGCAAAATTATCCTTTAATTTCTCTCATATTTTAATTATACAGATTATATTTTTAAGACACTTTAACATGTAATTAATAAAGGTATATCAGATATTTTATTAATTTTTTTAATAAGTGTGTATTACTCTAAAATAACAATTATTTTAAATAAGAGGGAGTACTATTTTAAATTTATTAATTTTACGATAGTGGCGTGACCGCGTGAGGCATCCCTTTCACGACAGCTTTAAATGATCTGGTCCATCACTTTAAATGATCGGGGTCCATCACTCCCAGAGTGTGGGAGGTGGATGGACGGACAGAAACTGATACTTGAGAAGTATGGATCCATTGAATACGCATTGTAGTCTGGAGAAGAAATGGTAATGTGAATGGTCCTCGTTTCTAGCCAGTAGGTGGTGATCAGCTCATTTCATGTGATCATATACGCAAATCGATGTCGAGCCAATGTGTCGTCTACGTCTGATTTCCAACTTGGAATGCTAACGTCCAAACAAAAGCAAAAGATAAGTTATACCCTACAAGTAATTTCGTGTCACGAACAATTATACATAAGTTGAGTTTAACTAAAGTTTATTTTTTAAAAATCAAGGGGACACCTATCCAATTTGGAGTTGTTAATTATAAAAAATATATAATTATATTCAAACCCGAATTGAAAGTCGATCAATCCTAAATCTGACTCGTTGATATTGAATTAGATCGGATCAAGTTAAATCGGGCCGGACTTAATTTTCCAAGTCTGTCCATCAATCCCTTGAAATACCTCAATTCAACTACGCGTAGAACCCTTCTTCGGGGCTTCTAGCCCCTTAGGGTCCAAGAAGTGGGCCGTCATGCAGTATCCGGTCCGAAACTTTCATGACAGAACATCAAATGTCTTACAGGAGCAGCAAACAGGTCATGAAACCTGTCGTTAATGTTCTTCATTAGTTGGGTGAGCTTTCTACGAGTGTCGTGACGGTGACATTTGGTATCAAAAGATACCGAGTGTGATGCTGAAGCTCAATCAATGGCTTTCTCACTGACTTTGTGGAACATGATTGAGTAGGTTCCATTGTGTAAAACGCTGTTTGCTTAGTAGTTGGGGATAGGACCGACTTCCCATCCCACCACTAGTGTTTGCAATAATTATGTCGGAAAATCGTTAGTTACCATCATTTAAGCCTTTATTTGATAGATTAGAAATATAATACGAATATACTCCCTCTTGTTTTATTTACACACTTATTAAAAAAGTTAATGAAATGTTTGATATACCTTTATTAATTAT
Organism: Erythroxylum tenue; assembly: GCA_027568955.1. Taxonomy (NCBI): domain Eukaryota; kingdom Viridiplantae; phylum Streptophyta; class Magnoliopsida; order Malpighiales; family Erythroxylaceae; genus Erythroxylum; species Erythroxylum tenue. Next base: position 20,378,807 of record JAOSBM010000009.1, on the reverse strand, counting down.
ATGTTGAACTGTCTTGAAAATATAATCTGTGTAATTAGGATGTAAGAGAAATTAAAGGATAATTTTGGAAGTAAAATTATAAACATACATGAAAAGTCGCGAACGACACTTATTTTAAATAATTAAAATCTATCTAAAATGACTTTTATTTTGGATAGGAAGGAGTAATATTCACCCACAACATCCTTTCTTCATATTTTACACAATCTAATGAGATCTCCTCTTTGGTGACAGGTATCCGTGACCTCATCCACCGTCCGTGGGACATGCAGCTCCAACATGTGTATAAGAAAGAAAACCAATGTGCAGATAGTCTGGCCTCCTTCAAAGTGATATCTAGGCCAGGGATGCTTTTTCTGCAGAAACCCCTGCTTCTTTTAAGGGATCAACTTCACCGTGACCAGCAAGGTCTTTTGGATCGCCGATTGTTACGGTAGTTAGGGTGTATTGGGTTTTCTTGTCCGTTGTATAAAAAAAAATTATTCACCCACAACAGATTCAAAAGATAATTAAGATAAATTTAATTTAATTGCTTAAATTTAAGTTAGGCATATTTTTAGTTAGATTTGTATTTAATAGAGTTATTCAATTTAAATAATTTGTTCAAAATAATATTATTTTCTTCATTATTTTAAATTATTCAAAATTTAATTAATTCAAATTCAAATTATTTAATTTAAACTTGATTGAATTTTAATGTAAACTCATGTCTGTTATATATAATTTTATGCTTGTCAATCAAAAACATTCGTCATGATCGCAACAAAAATAATAATAATCAACATTTTAAAAATTAAGTCAGTTTAATAGTGAAAATTTTGTACTGACTAATTTTTCAGTTCAGTTTTCAATTTAATTTATTTTAATAATTTTTGTTGTTAAAAATTGATCAATAATCAATCAATTTTTATAAATTAATTAATTTTTATAGACTAATTAGTTATCATCAGCTATTTAACTTTTCAAACAGCTATGAAATCTGCTTGGTGAGTAGCTATTCCAATAGCTGATTTAACATAAACAACTATTGATGAAAACGCTCCTTCAATTAGTCAAAATTTTAGGTATTAAAAGTCAATTTTCTCCTTTATACAGTTATAGGTTAGAAATAAAATATTCCCTTAAATGAAAATGAAAATAGAAAGAGTTTTATAAATTTTTCATAGACAATGAAACAGTACAGGAGAACATGACTTCTCTAAAATCTAAATTCTTATAAAAATATTCAACGAAATACTAAGATATATGATATTCATACCCTTATAATTTTTTTTAAAGTTATATTTTCATAAGTCATTTTACACATAAACAGCTAATTTTATCAAATATCTCTAATAAATAGCTAATGCAATTAGCTGGTCAAATCAACTAATATAATTAACTATTAACTAACAGCTAATGCAATCAGCTGATTATCAAAGAGGGCTTTTATCTAAAAGTACGGAATTTTAATTTAGTTAGATATTTTCAATGTCTTTTTTCTATGTACTTGAAGAGTCACCTTTAACGGTTACTAGGGCACTTTGGGCTTCGTGACCTCGTTGCAATACCAAGTTCAGGATTTACCCTACAATCTTGGTAGGCCTTAAGAGGCAAGCCTTCGGTTCGTCACTATTGAATTGGCCCACCGGGAAAAATTAGGCTAAGCGTTAATCACGACAAGTTACATACACCTGCAAGAACTTTTATCAACTGATGCCGACCTTTTCCATCAAATTATCTATTATTATTTAATTAAAATTTTAAAATATAATTTTAGTTTTTTTAAAAAAACTTACTGATTTTTAAAATTCTTTAAAAAGCTTATTTTTATTTTTAAAAATACTCTTTCCGTTAAACTTTAATTAAAAAACAATAGCAAAATCCATAAGATATAATCTATCATATATAGATTAATCAAATGCTATTGATACAACGATTAAACTTGAATCTAACTAATTAAAAATTATAAATTTGAGTTGAATTTAATTGATTCGAGTTAAATTTAAGAGTGAGTTATCGTATTAATAATATTTAATTTGTAATGTTTACGTTGCGTTAATAAAAATTTAAGAAAACAAATTTAAAAAATTAAAATTCAACGAATTTTTTTAAATTTTTTTGAAGATTTGATGTTTTTGTTTTTCTAAAATTTCTTAAAGTAAATCCACTTTAAAATATAAGAATTGTAAATTATTACAATTTATTAATATAGAAATTATGCTAAAATAGTTCGAAATTAATGGAGATGACATGTTCTTAGTGTACTTGATTGCACAACACACAAGTCAAACACGTTTTTATTCATCTTTGTGTTAGGGATCCAATGAGAGACCTAAAAGAGAGTGATTCCAAAGTAAGAACAGACACAGGATTGGTTCAAAATGGGATCTAAAGGAGAAGTGGAAGTGACCTGTATGATTCTAACTCCTCATGATTCTAACTCCTCGCTTAAGGCTCTCTTTTATAGTAAATTTTGAATTCTAAGAGAAAAAATGAGGAATTTTTTTTGTTGATAACCCTTTAACTCCTTAGATAAAGCTCTTTGAACGGATCAATTATGGACGCCTCGCTTCCAATAATAATGTGGGAGTTGGAACTACTTGAGAATATGAGAGCTAATGGAAACTTAATGCTGAACAAGAGGGGTCATTGATCAATCTTCAGCTGAATAATCAGTATATGAAGACTCCTTGTCCACACAGAGGCTACGTAAGAACCTGAGAAATCTTAAAATTTCAGATTTACCTCTTCTAGGACTTTTAAAGTGGGGTCTTAAAAATTTAGAATTAGTCCGAATAAGCTAAAATAACTAATGTAATAATAATAAAAAAGGGATCCAAAGTGTCTTTAACTTGACGTGGGTTGCACCAGCTATCTCCCATGTTTTGCACGTAAGTTAATGACCACATCGCCATCAAAAAACTTTCACTGACAGTGGTATCTAATCCACACCCAGCGAACTTCTTCCCATGACGTTTTCTATATATGTATCTCCCTAAATGAATCATTGCTTCTCGCAGTTCTTGTTCCTCTTGGTTTGTTTGAACATTCCTTTTTGGTTCCTTTTACGTTTCAGTCGAAATGCAAGGTGAAGTCTATCTTAAACCAACCTGTACTGTTTTTCTTTCAAATGGCTCCGAGTTTTTTAAAGTGAAAAATAGCAGGGAAAGTTGATAAGAGAATTCTTGATGGGTCGAATCAGACCTGACTATGGCTTAACAAAGAAGGATTTGCCAGATGGCGACTTGACTTTCTTGTGATATCCCAATCCAGGGTAGGACTAGTACTGTCGATGCTGCGTTACCATCACCATCTTCAACCAAACAAGAGAGTTACAAGACATTCCAATCTTACAGGTCTCTCCTGAACGTTTTCTTGAAGAATAAGAAAGAGTTTCATGTAACAGAACAGAAAGATGGGTTTAGGGATTGAAACAGAAGTGAACGATTGTAACAGTACCAGAAACTTTTAACGAAAACAAAGCCAAAAAAGGAAGAAGCAAAAAAAGTTTGCACCTTCAGAGGTTTGTCCAGAACTAGCTATAGGATGTTTCAGTTTCAGGCCGGTGAGTTGAATGGTGGAAATTACAACCCGAGTCACATCGAAAATAAGGGTATAAGCATGGAGTCTTGGACTATAAAGATTGATATAGTGGAGAAAAGAAAAAGAAGAGCAGAAAGCAACGTAAAGGAAAAGAAGAGATGATGGGGTTGGCAGTGAGATTCTGTAGGGTGCGAACTGCGAACCCTAAAGAACTCGTAAAAACACACCAACTGATTACTAATGTCAAGCTGTCACCGTCACCAGAATAGAAAAGGACACTATTTGGGTCCCACGACTTTCGCTTTTGTCGGCTCTTGTCGGCCTCATTCCTCTTCCTTCCACCTTCTCCTCCGCCTCCTCCTCCGATACTTACTTCCTGCCCCTCTCATGAGTACGTGTACTTGAGTATTGTAGTAAAATCTGAATTAAAGTTACTATTCTCTTATCTAGTTCTACAAGTACTGTATATGCAAATTACAAAGGGTTGGGTGGTTTAATTATTGGGCAAGCAAAGCGCAGGAAGTTGCCTCCAAAAGCAGGAAAAAGTTGGCTACACAGGAAGAAGGATCTTTTGACAAATTGCAGAGTGAGTTAGCAAAAAGAAATGATAATGAGATCTTATCTTTTTGATGGACCAAACAAAACCAAAACCCTACTTTGTTTTTCTTTTTTCTTTCTCATCATGTGTGGTCCTGAGGAAGAGAGCAACTAGAGAGCTGCTAGTGTGACAAGATGGAAGGAAGAACAAGAATCAAAAACTATGGCATCACCATTACAAGGTCAAAAAGGTTAAACCCACCACAGCACGTACACACTCATGATTCCACCCACAACAAATATTTAACTAGTGTAGGGATTAGTGAAAAGGAAAATGTAAACGTCAGACAAAAAGAATTCCTTTCTTCACCTTCCTTCCTTCCTCCCTTCCTAGAAATATTCCACTTCTCAACTTTTTAATGCTCAACTCTTTCTCTCTTTTTCATCTGCTTAAAGTGAGTCTAGCGCATAAAGCCAACACACGGTCAAATCTAAAACACATTCCTTTTCCTGCACTAAAGGCCTGCTTTGGACAAAGGAAAGGAGGTGAAATCCTTCACTCTTTTCTGTTTTTATCTGAACTCATCAGTTGCTTTTGTTTCCTTTCTCTTCTGAATTATATTCATGGATGCTGCTTCATGGCCACAGGTGGGTTAACGTTTTATGTTTTGTTGTCCTTCTGGTTTCTGAGAACTTGTAAAGATTAACATGGATCATATTCTGCTTTCTTTTTCTTGTTCTCTACTTGAGATGTTAATGGATGGTGAAAGTGCATGGCCTTGGAAAGATAAAGTTAAATTTGTTTGTTGAAAGTTGAAACCATCAAAGGACTGCACTTTTTCTTCCTTCACCTTTTTGCTTATTCAAGAACTGATAAAGGAAGAAAGAAAAGTTGCCGTTTGTTATTATCGTTGCTCTTTTTCTGAGTTTTCTCTTCTGTTCTTTATAGTTAGTGATGAAACAAAACGCGAAATTGTGTGGTTACTTGAACAAGATTAAATTTTTCATGTTCTATTATTGGTTCTCACTCTCTAGGGTTTTCAGGATATTAAAGTGGCAAAACCTATGGAAGAAATGGGATCCGATACTTGCACAAGGCCTGTGTTAGATAAAAAAGCAAGGCCACAAGAGCAATTGAACTGTCCAAGATGTAACTCAACTAACACCAAGTTTTGTTACTACAACAACTACAGTCTTACACAACCAAGGTACTTCTGCAAAACTTGTAGAAGGTATTGGACAGAAGGAGGGTCACTAAGAAATGTTCCCGTCGGTGGAGGTTCAAGAAAGAACAAGAGATCGTCTTCACAAGCATCATCAAAGATCCCTGATTTAAACCCACCAAGCCTCTCTCAGTTTTCTTCCCGTCAAAACCCTAAGGCCCATGAAGGCCAAGATCTTAATCTGGGGTTCCCTACCCAAGGTTTAATACCTCATTATGTGGAACTCCCAAAAACTGAAGCCAGCAAAGATCAACATAACAACACTTCCCCTTCTTCTTCTTCCTACAATTCATCTCATCTTTCAGCTCTCGAGCTGTTAAGGACTGGAATCACTTCAAGGGGTCTGAGTTCTTTCATCCCAGCACCGATGCCTGATTCACACACACTGTATTCTTCAGGGTTCCCTCTGCAATTGCAAGAGTTTAAACCAAGTCTTGGTTTTTCCGTTGATGGACTTGGCCTTGAAAATAGATACAGTGGTGGTCATCAGGAAAATGGAGGAAGGAACATTCCGTTTCCTTTTGGAGGAATGAAACAGCTATCGAGTCCAAATGAAGTTGATCAGAACAAGGGGCAAGGAACATCAGGTGGATATTGGAACGGCATGCTTGGTGGTGGATCGTGGTAAAATAAAGGAAAAATCTTGATCAAGGTTGAAGTAGCTGGTTTGCCTTTTTTTTTTTTCCCACCCCTTTTCTTCTGCTCTTTTGCACATGTTCACTTTGTTCAGAATTGTTCAGGTTCAGGACAACTAACATATAGAATATAAAATGGGTTCTTTGCTTTATATATGGGTATATACATCTCCTCTGTCCTCTCTAAGCTGTGTATAAACTATAAAAGCTGGAGCTCATTTGGTTTGGTTTCAAAAGGAGTTCTTGCAAAGCATACAATGGTGTGAAAATGAAAAGGAATCTACAGAAGAAGATGTGAATAGTCTGGATTCTCAGTATTCATAAATTCTTCTATCGGGGATATAATATAACACCTGCAGTATTGTATAAGTTGTGTGAGTTGCTTCGGTTAGATTTGGACGCTTTAAAGAACAATGTTCTTCGTGAGTGATCTTATGTGGTTACTGTTGAAGGTTCTTTTTTACTTTTTTTTTCTCCCAGAACCAGTGTGGTGTGTCAGGTCTGACATGTTATTCATGTCAGTAGATGAGATTCTTCTTCAGGCCATCAAAGCACTTTCCCCCTGGAACAAATGCTTTTAGACCCCATCTTACAGAAACTTTCAATTCACTCTGGATGCAATTTCTGAGGCAATCCGGGGATCATGTACTTACAAAACCAGTTTACCTGCTCCAACTAAAACCTCACCTAATTTCGCTTTATGAAGTCGTCCACCCAATTTAGAGAACTAACCCTAACGTTGTTTCATCACCTTGCATACGTACGGAGTCTTTTTATATTAGAAAAACTTGGAAAAATCTGACAAGCCCACCTCTCTTGGGACCCTCAAACATTCCTCTGAGCAAGCGAGCTAAAGAGATCATCTCCTTCACTTTGACAATCCTATCCAAACACATGGAAGTCTCCGTTTTGCGCTGTTTATTTTATCTTTGACCGGAATGTGATGAGCATGGCGGCCTGTTACAAAGATATTTTTTATTTTAAATTTATCAAAAACTATTTTAGCATTGTTACACTTTAAAAAAACTATTTTTGCAATATTAAAATTACTATTTTTATAATATAAGAACTAACACGGGTTATTTCTAATTAAAAGGCACACGAGAATAATGTTACCAAATTACGTGGCATTGTTACACTTACAAAGACGAGTAAAGATCTTCTGTTTAATATTACTCTGTTTTATCCTGTCCATTAAATCTCAACTATTTATTTATATGTGCCTCTATTTATGTATGTGGATCTTGCATAAATAAATGGTTAAGATTCAAATAAATAGAATAGGACAGAGTAATACTCAACAGAAATTCGACTCTACAAAGACACCGATTTTTTTATAAACTAATTGAACATGGGTGTCCATAGGGGGTCGCATACATTATCCTTTTTGACCAAAGGTTGTGTCGTAACATAACAGTCAGATTTTAAGGTCTCTCAGGCAGACATCTAAAGTGGTTCTTGCCTCCAACCTTGTGATAAACGAATTGGTCAAAAAGGAGAAGAAACGGAATATTTGGACGTAAATTCATGTATATAAACAAAAGCGAACTTGGCTCACACGAAAAGAGAACCAAAAAAGAGAATGAGTTCATCCACTGAAGATTGAGACAGTTGGGCCACCTCAATGATAAGCTTTTGGTGGCACCGATTCATACCAACCTGTTATGCCTTTTTGTAAAGTCCTTCCTTTATTGAATTGAATTTAATACGTCCTCTCAAATATGTGCTAGCATATACTTTTTGAAGTTCAATCATGACAGCCTTTATCTAGTTGTGCAGCTGCATAAGAATTCTCCATCTAAATCGGTTAATGAACTCTGCACTTTATGAAACTGCAGTTTTGTTTTCAATATGAAGCAGTCTTGTGCAAATAAGTTTTTAAGCCTCATACTGTTATTGACCAAAATGAAAACCGACCATATGGCTTTGTAGTCCTCAGCAAAGAAGTCCGGTCCAGCACGAGACATTTGAATAAATAACATCTCATGAAAACCAACTCTCAATTGAAAAAGTGAACAAAAAACAAAGCATAAATCAGCTGTTGTAATCAAAATGACTGTACTCACATGTTACTGATCAGTGAAGACAGTAAAAGCACTATGTGATAAACCAGACCTCAGAGCTTATTACAATTTCCAGCTGTACAAATATAACTCAGATACACTTATTTTTTCAAAGTCTATGCATACTTTCTAAAAGAGTAATTCGCCCAAAAACATTACAGATTCAATATCCTTCAACTTCCATCTTCTATACATGCATATAACCTTTACGCATATTGCAGAAGGATCAGGGGCTATAAAACATGAGTTTAAACAGTAAGCTTGACTCACGTATCTCCATTTATTCCAAAGATTCGCACCTTATGCATATTTGGGAACTTGGCAACAACAAGCACCAACACTGCAAGAGTGTTGAAGAAGAGCATCGGATGTTGGTAGTCAGTTGTGTGTGAAGCTATCAGGTACCTAGTACAGGTAAATGCAAGTGTAAACTCTATCGGCCAAACCATGAACAAAACCAAACTCAGAAATAATGCACCCACATGTCAGAGATAAACAATATAATTCAAGAAAACAATGTTGTACCGACAGACAATCTTTTTGTACATGATACCTGGAACTTTTCAGATGTCCTGTTTTTCTAATTGGGGGTTAAGTTGTCCCACACCTAGCCTCATTGTTTCTCTCATTCTTAAGACAAAATGTCCACAACAGTTCACCAAGACTCCCCTAGAACAGGGGAAGAGTACACTAGATCAAAATTATGCACTTGTGAATCAAGGAAATATCAAGTATCCTAATGAGCAACGAAACACTACTTTTTCGGCAGGTTTTTGCCAATAAGAAAAGTTCTCACTGCTAGAGATATTAATCCCAACTATTGAACCAGCAAGGAAGAACAGCATACTATTATTAGTAATCTCAAGATGAACAGAAGCAAGGATTGATACATTAAATACATGGAAACAAGATTCCATAGCCTTATAAATACGCTAAAATATAAAATAAAAATGATCAAATATAAAACCCGAGAAGAGAAAACATACCACAGATAACAAATAAAATACCAAACTTAACTATCGAATTATCAGAAATAGCCAAGAGCTAACTAGAAAAGCACCATCCACATCCTTGTTGAACTTAGTGTGTCAGTAGACAAGTTGTCACAGATACAATTCACAAAATGACCCAACAAAAAATGCTCAATTGTAACATGGTTCATTGCGTGCATTTATAAAGTTGGTACACTCTATGGCAAGTTGAAAAAAGAAATAATGCTATGCTTACATGACCGATGATGTAGAGTGCATGTTTTAATGCATGACGATAAACCAGGATTGAGATGACCTTGAAAATGTGAGATTGGGGTTGAAGCAAACACATAGATAAAAACCAAGTATTGAAACTTACAACACCAGAGGTACAACAGTCAAGAACTTTCTGTTGCGAGTAAGCTGCTTTCCATTGTCCATCTGTTCCCACCACGTTAACCCATTATAGATACCTTGGTCATCTCCAAATGGAGTTCCTTTCTTCCAGTGAAAGAAGTGATAAGTGATCTGAAAGTCAAGCATGATGTTTTAATAATTGTTCAGTGCAAAATAAAGCATTGAAATGAAAAAATAGCTTGACTACCTACACTTTTAAAGCGCGATAATTTGTTTAATGGATAGTTCACAGAATAATCAATTAATTATTCAAGAAAAACTACTGTTGAACAATTTTTAATAAGAATATACACAATGAAATAAACTGGAAACAGCACTTGTGAATGGGGGAGAGATTTAGCCTGACAGCAGCATATTAGTTTTTAGCTTATAAGGTTGTGATTAACTTTATATGGATTTGAGTAAAGTTGAATAACCTTAGAAAAAATATCCCTGAATAAAATTTTGCTGTTTTCTTAAGCCAAAGAGCTAAACGTAGCTTCATTGAACTAAAAGTCACAAAGACACACCTTCCTGATCAATACCAGCAAAAGAAATGTAGGGACAGTAAAGCAATTGAATCATGAAGTCACGAACTAAATAGCTCATTGAATAAAAGGAATGGATATGCATGACCTAAACAAGTTAGATAGTTTCACTTGGGGGATCCCATAGATTTCATCTAGGTGACTTCAGGTATGCCTAAGATGCTTACTTCTAGATGCAATTCATTCAAGGTTGTTGCCACATATTTGCAAACAAAATGATATGTACTAATAGCAAGATCACCGGCCACATTAGCCTCCTAATAGCAAATCAACTTTCTAAATCACTTAAAGATCCACAATAGCACCTATTTGATAGAAGAAGAAAAAAATACAGAAACAAAATACCAACAACTAAAATGGCAACAATCAGTCTTACGAATTAATGCAAGCAAGGACGAATGCTTCATAGTCCTCGGATTTTTAAACAAAGCAGTATTAACTCAAATTTCAATCATTCCAGATGTTACTTTTAGCTTGTCTCCCCATACTAGACTTTCAAAACTTGGAATTAAAAAGATCCCAAATCAAAACCCTCAATATTAAACACAAAATCTCCCATGCAAAAAATGAATAAAAGAAGAATTACTCCAAACAAATTAAACAAAAAACGAGAAAAGGAGAATCGAAAACATACAGCAAAGTGGGAGAGATTAACAAAAGTCCAGGCCATCCCAGGAGAGCAACCAAAGACGGAGAGCACAAGAAGCCATGCGAAGAACAATATAAGTATGTACGTCGTCCAAACTCCTGGGTACATGAACCACTCCGTGTTCCGATTCAGATCCGTCGGAGGCACCCATTTGACATACAGATTCGCCATCTCAAATTTCTATCCAGTTTCTGACCTTTGATTTTTATGCAATGGCCTCTCTGATCTCGAGCGTCTAATTTTATTCTTTTTGTCAGACTAATCAAGAAGAAGCATTTTATTCTGACTTATTTAATCATATTTCGGGATTTTTCTATTTATCTAAATACGACAGCGTATTGAACCTTTAATTTATATGTAACGTGACAGCGTGTAGCATAGCACCACCCGCGGAGACAGCCAGTGCAAGTGGCGTGGGCGTGGGTCCGGTCTAGGGATGGCAATGGGTTTTCAACCCGATCCATATCCATATTACCTGACCCTAAAAAATAGATATGGATGTTAAAAAATAGATTTTAAATGGATTTTAAATGGATGTTAAAAAATAAATGTGGATATGGATTTGGATATGGGTCTAGTAAAAACCCGAACCGATGGATATCCAAACCCGATCCGTTTTCAAATA
>JAOSBM010000009.1:20356639-20367535 GCA_027568955.1 Erythroxylum tenue | reverse complement strand
CCAATGGATTTGGATATGGGTAGTAAATCGTAAAAACCAATGGATATGGATATGGATATGGGTTGAGTCATAAAAAACGGATATGGACATGGGTTGTGTAAAACCCGAACCGAACCCTACCCATTGCCATCCCTAGTCCGGTCTACATACAGACAGTGTTATTGTTAAGTACTAACCAATTCTTGTTCTTTTCGCGTGTCTACGCCTTTAAGTTTTTATAAAAATTTAAATAAATTCTTAAATTTTTGGTATTTATAAATTTATCGTCAATATTAATATTTACTCAAAATAATTTTTATAAACAAAAAATTCATTTATAATATAGAATAAAATTTATTCTTATAATTAAAAATTTATAATATAGAATCTTGCCAATAATTTTAAAATATCTCTTTATTATTCTTACGTTTCTCGTAAAGTCAAGCATTTTGTTAAATCTGTAAATAATTTAAAATATAATTAAAAGAGATTATTTTTACCGACTGAAGAATTTGAAGTTTAATTAAAAAATATTGTTAAATAAAAATTAATCGATTTATTTAATTTATAAGAACTTATTAATTGCTAAAAATTGACCAATGAATTAATAAACTGATCGATTTTTAATAACAAAAGATATTGAAATAAATCGAACCGAAACGTTGGACGGTTCAAGATTTTTACTATTTAAGATTATATCAATTATCTTAAAATTTAGTTACATGAATCTATTTTTACATGTTGATATATTGCATAAGATAATTCTTGTTTATTTAAACAAAGAAATGACAATAAATAATATTCAACATATCCATTTCACAAATCTCTCTACTTTGCGGGAGGTTAGGAAAGGTCATAATATACGCAACTTTTTTTTTTATATTTTTACAAAAAGGTTGTTTTCGTAACTTAGATATGTAACCTTATGATCACAAAGAAACAACTTTGTCCCGTTGTTCCAAAATTTACCTTTTAGAATAAGAAATAAGGGATCTCATAATTAGTAAGAAGGATTATGCTCATATAATACTTTTGAAGGAGCCATACAACCATGCTAAAGTTTCTTTTATAAATAAACACAAAACTTAAGTAAAATAGATTTGGAATATTCATTGATATATTATACTATTACACAATAATTTCGTGTCAATATATATTGTCTAGGAAATTTGAGGTCATCAACTTTGGTCTTGTAATCAATGTTATTAATATCGTACCGAATTTAGTATCAGACTAGGTTTTGGTACAGTATTGTACCGATACTGGTAAATACCGGGTATCATTTCGGGTAATTTTTTAAATTTATGAAATAGTTTTTGATTTTTTAAAAAATTATAAAATAGTCAATTGTCATATTGTACAGTTGTACTGTATATTTTTAACTCATCTCCAAAAAGCATAATAATCACAAATTTAATTTAATTTATAAAATTAATTTAATAATTATTAATAAATATAATTAAATTTAAAATATATTTTTAAAATATTTAAATTTCAAATAAATTTTTATTTAATAATTAAAAATATATAAGATAAATATTAGTTTATAAATAATAATTTTTAAATTATTTATTTTAAAAAATAAAATATTTTTATTAGTGCTTCAGCAATAAATATTATATAAACTATTAAAATAAATTTACATAAAATAATTTATTTTTATTTTTAAAAAATTAAAAATTAAAAATAATTATAAAAGTTGAAGTAAATAAAATAACTAATTAAAAAACTTTGAAAAAAAGAGGGAAAAGAAGAATCGAAAGGAGGGAGGTAGGGAGGGTTTAAGATTTTTTAAAAATTTTGTAAAAAATTTCTTCTATTTTTTTAAATTTTTGGTACCAGTCAGTATTTGACAGGTATTTTAAATACCGACCGGTACCGGTTGATTCCGATACTGACCGGTATTTAAACTTGGTACAACCAACTATTTGTTTCCTACTAATTTTGGACCGGTACGGTACGTACTGACCGGTACCTACCAGTATGAAACGGTGTCCATTGCAGGTAATAATGGGAATGATATATATATATATATATAACAAATTATAATAATAGTTAGTAACGACTATTATATATATATATTTCTCAATTTAGCTTAAAGTTCGAATTTTAGTTTGAAGTCAATTTTTAAAAATTTTGAGCTTTAGATTTTACTCAAATCGTTTTTCAATTTTTAAATAAAACTCATATTTAAGTATTTTTTTGAATTTCGAGCTGAATTTAGGCTCGAACTTTATGACTCAAATTTGCACATTAACCACTAACTTTATTTTACAAATAAAACGATTTTGCATATTAAATATTTACTTTTGACTTTGAGTTTATCAAAATCTAATTGAAGAGTCGAAATCTGATGAAGTCTAAAACGTTTAGTCCAATTACTGGATTGACACTCAAAATCTAATTGGAAAGTTTGACTGGATTGAGACTAAGAAGATAAATTAACCCGTTATCTACTTAACAAAACCGGGTCCAAATTGTCAAACCCAGTGAATGTTTTTATCGCAAATAAACATAATTATGTCGTTAAAATTTAAAAAAAACATAATTATGGTTGCATTCCGGAAAGTCTGGAAGCATGTTGGAATCTAAAGTTCTGTTTTCGTCGTCGCTTCTTCCATTCCTAGTAATTCCAGTTCCATGTAAACGAACATGTCGGTATTGCGATGGTTCGGTTCTGAAGTCAAGATTCCGGAGGAGCGTAAAGCTCTGAAGTCAATAACGGGAAGGACAAGATGAGGTACCGGTTCAGACAAGTTAAAAAACCTAACGTGGTCAATGCACACAACTGCAAGGTTATTACAGAAACATGATTACGTATCTATTCATCAACTTCAACGCGCAATCTTATCGCCTAGCACTTTCCACCTTGAGAGGGTTTATTTGTTTTTAATGAGTTTTGACCTGTGTTTTTAGAATCGGACCGGATCGGCCGGTTCGACCGATAACTGGTCGGTTTTTGGTCCGGTTCAACCTAAAAAATCGGTCATAAATTGAACCAGTGTGAACCGGTCAAAATCGGTCAATTTGACCGGTTTTGACCGGTCAGATAGGTCCGGTCTGACCGGTCCGACCACTGGTTCAATTAATTTTTTTTATTTTTTATTTTTTAAATATTTTTAATATTAAATATAATTATTGCATAATTATTACGTCACACCGGTTTGACCGGTGGTTGAACCGGTCAAATCGATCAAACCAATAATCAGTAAGGCCACCGATTCGATGATCGGTCCGAATTTTAGAAGATTGGTTTTGACCGTCAAATACTAACTGCTCCTTTATTATTCAACGCTATCTTCTACTCTCCTTATATCTCTGCTCTTGGAATTAACTGGAAAAGCAATGCTCCTACTTTCTACACTTATTCCTTGCTACTGATTTTTAGTTTACAGTTATAGGACTGTGGAAGAGAAACTGCAAGAAATCATCCATGGATCAGGGTGGTTTAGTGGCGCCGCCATTTTTTATCTGCCCGATTTCTCTGCAGATAATGAAAGATCCAGTTACTATCTGCACAGGCATAACCTTTGATCGAGAGAGCATCGAGACGTGGCTTTTCTCTTACAACAAAGTCATATGTCCCGTTACAAAACAACCCCTCTCCGATTCCCTTCTGATCCCCAACTCAAATCTTCTTCGTTTGATCCAATCCTGGCACTTGCACCAACAGTCGTTATCGACGTTCGTACCAAAGGCTAGGCAAGATCACTCGGTCCTTCTTAACATGATTCTTGAAGAAATCAAACAGCCTCATTTGCAGGTAAGAGCACTCAGAAAAATCAGGTCCTTATTCTTAGAGAATGATGGTAACAGGACTTGTCGGGGTGATGATGATTTGTTTCCACTAGTAGCATCACTTGTGCTGGTCGAAACCGAGTTCCCGGATATCTGGGAACCAAGTGAATCGACCTCGATAATTATAGAAGAGGCAGTGTCTGTGCTGTGTCTATTAGGGCCATCTGATGGGACCCTAAAGATGGTATCAGAAAACAGGAATGGCCTATTGATTCGATCACTATGTTCTATACTGACCCGGTATCCTTGCAACCAGACTCGGATCCAAGCTCTTAATCTCCTCAAGTCCATATTTAACGTGGTGAACGGCATTTACATGGCAGTTCTTAAGCCAGAGTTCTTCGAGAGTACCTCCGAGATATTAAAGGATCAAAGCTCAAAACAATCAAGTATAACCGTATTATCCATTTTGATAGATGTTTTACCATTCGGAAAAAACAAGGAGAAAGCTATCAGTGGAGGTTTTGTTCCAGTTATTGTGGAACTATTAGCAGAAAACAACGAAAAACGAATGTGTGAGATGATGCTAGTTGTGTTAGAAACGCTGTGCAGGAAAGCTGAAGGAAGATCCTCATTTTTAGAGCATCCAATAAGCTTGGCAGCTGTGTTATCCAAGATTCTCAGGGTTTCCAAAGTGGGTAATGACAAAGCAGTAACTTTGTTCATATGGATCTTCAGATTCTGCCTGAGTCCCGAGGTTGCTCGGGAGTTTATGGAGATGGGTGGTGTGACTAGGATGTGCTTGGTAGTACAGAGTGGAGGTAATTCAAAGATCAAAGATAAAGCTAGGGAAGTTTTAAGGTTTCATCTCAAGACATGGTCCAAGTCTCCTTGTTTCCATCCTTCATATATTGATTATAATCTGTCTGATTCCTTGTGAGAATTGTCTCTTCAAATGAGTTTTGTTTCTCTTGTTCTAAATTGTTGTTCAAGTGAAGTGTGCTTGTATTTCCAGACATCATACCTGTGTACTGCTTGTAAGTAGATTTTCTGTAGATTGATCCTTCTTTTTTATATTTTAATATTATAATATTGTTTGTTTAGTTTTTTTTTGAAATATATATATATATATATATTCTAATTCAAACTAATATTTTAATATAATTATTAAGTTTTAATATTTTGTCATTTTAGATTTTCGAAAATAATTAATCTAATTTATTATGAATATTTCGTCATCCTTAGATTTTAATCGTTATCCCTTCAATTCCGCATTTGAATACCCATAAATTAAGTTGGATTACGCGTAACCTAACTTTCAAGAGGAATTGTATATGCTTAATTAGGTATTCTCTTTGACTGTCACCGCTATTTGTCGCCAAGCATTTTGTCTTCCCAACAGGACCTGATATTGATTTGATCCAAAAGTGAGCCGATAGTCACTTTCAGTAGTTCAGATTTTCTGTCCAATATTATTCTGTCTTATTTTAATTTTTGTCTTATAAAATTTTACCTATTTATTTTGCGAGACCCACGCAAGATTTATGCAAGATTTACATAAATAAATGGCTAAGATTTATTGGACACAATAAGATACCATAATATTGAACAGAGGATCTGGACTCCACTTTCAGGCTTGAGGACAATCCAAATGCCTGTCGATAATATGATACTCCCTCCTATTCAAAATAAGTGTCGTTTTAGAGATATTTTAATTATTCAAAATAAGTATCGTTTGTGACTTTTTATGCATATTTATAATTTTACTTCCAAAATTACCCTTTAATTTCTCTCACATCTTAATTACACAGATTATATTTTCAAGGTACTTTAACATGTAATTAATAAGGGTATATCAGACATTTCATTAACTTTCTTAATAAGTGTGCATTCCTTTAAAACGACACTTATTTTGAATAGGAGGGAGTATTAGTTAACATAGTTTTTTTTTTGTTGCCCACGAGGTATCCTAGGCGGGTCCCAACTATGGGAAGGCATCTTTAAGCCATCCACACCCAGACTAATCTCCGTTGGAGCCGGGTAGGTCCCTTGCGGGAGGCAAAGCTCTGGCCCCAAGTTTTAAACGGCTGCATACATGAGAGGGGTTCGAACCCGTAACCTCACTTAAGTTAGAAGAACCCCTTACCAACTCACCTACACCTTGGGGTTAGTTAACATAGTTTTTATTTCAACAGCCATGGCTTCTTTGTTGCTAGCTGCTTTACGTGTGGTTAGGGGTACTGATTCTGATCCAGTTTAGCATTGACGAGTTGATTTACATCGATTAGTGATAATAATGCACTTTCTTTTTTCATCTTAACATAAAAATACTCAAAACATGACTTCTTATTAATAAGAATATATTTGAAACTTCACTCTAAAGTTAGACATCTGCAGCTGCTAAGTTATCGCTACTAACTTTGAATAGCAAGTATTTCTCTATTACCTGACATGACAGGCAAAGTGCTTCAAAGTTCAAAGGAAACTTTGACTTGCTTTTTCCGGTGAAAATTATGAAAAAGGGCACTGCGAATACCCTACAACATTAAATTCTATGTCAATTCGGCAGTTGAAATCTTTGATCTTGAATTGGTCAATCACTGAAACTGGAATTTCAGCTCCGCTAGCTCGCAATGAAGAGGCAGTCCGTCACCTTACAGTTCACACAATTTATGTCAATCACGACTTGTAAGCTACAGAGTTAAATGAGTGTGTACGGAAATTATTGCCATGTTTGTTGACCCATGCAAGTCAATGCGGCCCTCCCCCACCTGAATGGATAGGAGAATCTGACAGAAATGTTCTTTTGCAAAGCCCTTTAAATTTAAGAATAAAAGAATGAATATGCATGATAGTATATTTGATAAATCTCAGCTTTATAATTTACTTTTTTTTTGGATTCGAGAAAATCTCGTAGGCGGGTCAAACGGGTATATCTCTCCAAAGATTTAATTGGCACACCACTCTACAGGTGGACCAAGCGGACGTAGCTCATCATCGAGGACCCAACTAGTTCTCAACCTACAGGTAAAACTCTGATTATCCCAGACTCTTACAAAAAGAGCTAGCATAGAATTGAACCTAAGACCTAACTAAAGCCAAGCTCTGTTCTCAACCATCGAGCCACACCCCTTAAGGACTTTATAGTTTACATTCCAGAGTTTAAGTATACATCATCTTACTTTAGATTATGATGTCAGGCATAAAAATGTTAGTGATCATTCTTGTGATTAACTCTTTAGTATTTAATCTATTTTTAATACTTTTTAAGATATATATTGACTTGTTACTACTTACTGTAACGATTCACAAAACAAACAAATAAATTATTAAAATAAAAAATATAATACTTTTCTTAAGGTAAAAAAATGAAGCTTCTTTGTTGTTTAACTATTTTTAAAAAAACTCTTAATATTTAAATTTATCAAATATTTTTTTTGTGATTATTATTTTTTTCATAAAAATCTCTTCTCTTTTGTTAAAAAAGGAACAACCAAAAACACATAACATGAACAATATATATTTACTAGTAAAATGTTGTTAAAATCATGATTCAACTCATCTCATAAATGTGAACTAATCAAACTCGTTTGAGTTTGAGTGGTTCAAATCGAGATCAAAGGTTGGATTGGATTGCTAAGTCAATAATATTTAATTGGTCCACGTATGCTCTTTATACCATATGTGTTGTGCTGTTATTTTTTAACAAAACTAAAAAAAAGGTTTTTGTTTCAAAAAATTAAAAACCATAAGAAAACCACAAGGAAATCCATTTATTTTAGAAAAAAAGGTCCAAATTGTTCATCTAATTTTAAGGTTCATTTTTTCTAAATTAACTTCAAACTTCTTAAAATTCACTTTGACCCTCGTTTTACCAACACAAAAGTTTGTGCTACACATTTTGCCCTTGTGATAATGTAGCAAGCTGAGGTGAATTTTTAATGTGTAATTACCTTATTGTCCTTTAGGCTTAAAATGTTTTATAAATAGAAATAAAATGAAACATAAACATAAACTATGCATTTCTTCATCATATGCAACTCACAATTTTATAAACAAGAATGAAAACATAACAAAATCATTTGCAACAGAGGAGGGAAGGGAGATGTTAGTGACAATGAACAATTAAGGAATGGAATCTTATCTACATGTTATCGGAGAAGTGAGAGGTACTAGATTTAGGGTGATTTGACCAGAGTGAGGTAATTTCTTTCCTAATTTATTGAAACTCTTTGGATTTTTTAGGTTTCAAGATCTAAGGAATTATTGTAAAGTTATAATTTTATTCATTATGTGATGGAAAGAGTATTATCAAGAAATCACAAACAAGAGTGTGATTGTACATTGTTTAGGCTATGCTTTGTTGGGCAAATTTTTGGGTGAAATGCTTTCCATTATAATCATTGTAATCTGTGTAATATAATGTGTGTAATTGATAGTGTATATGTGATTATCAATTGTGTGGCTTTATCTCAATCTTTTTCCTTAGTTACCATTTTATAGGACTATTTGATTGTGCTAAATATATGTTTTCCAAGGAGTTGTTAAATGCCCCTAAATAATTTAGATACTAGATTAGAGGTAGAAGCATCACTAACATATTTTTATATTATGATTTTTGACCATTAGAATAACACCTTTTTTTGTGAAACTTGGGTTATGGTTAAAGTTGAGGGTAATACCTTGAAGTATATCATATATACTATTTTGCAATAGAGAATTGTTGAAGTATACTAATTTATAGCGGGTAGGCAAACTCTTGCCTATGTCCACTTCAAAGACTTTTCTTATAATTCTAGTACAATTCTTCTTTTTAAAGAATAACTTTTGTAGGATCTTTCTCAGTAAAGAGGATTCTTTCTTGCAATCTTATTATGATTTGAAGAGGAACCTCAATTTTACTTGTATTACCTCCAAATACAATAATATATTGCCCCAACCAAATATTACAACTCAAAATAACTCACCTTATCACTTGATAACACCAAAATTGCTTACTCACACAAATATGACACAATGAAAATCAAATGATTGCAAACTCTTTGAAATATGTGTATACAACACTCAACACCTTCTTGATGCTACAACCAATGAGAAAACATCTCTTTATAGTGTTTTGGGGCCCAAAATAGCTATTGGAGCAAACAACTAACTATTACGACGGCTATATTTGACGCATTGGTCGACTAGTATGCATTTATAATATTAGATTCACTAGTCGTTCGAATACTAACTTATACTGGTCGACTAACATGACATACTAGTCAATCATTACATCAACTAGTGTTATAAGACATTCCCAACCTTTCATATTTAATAACTTTAACCTATATTGGTTGACTAGTCACCCTAAAAAACATGATTTAAACACTTCCAAATGCTCAAAACTAATTTGTTTGATCCAAATATGATTAAAACGCTTCTAAAATGTTCCCTAAAAATTATTTGAAAGATCAAGAGGCTTTTATACTAAAATCACAAGCTTCAATGTCTCTTGATGAATGTAAAGACTTATGATATGAAGTAAGATAAAATGATTATGCATGGTGAGCCTTTTGAATAATCAAATTAACAAAGTGAGCTTATAAACAATAATACAAAATGTGAAATGACTTTGATGCGCCTTGGATCTTCTTTTGTTCTTATTTGATCTTCATTTCATTGGTAATCAACTTCAATTTCTCGTTATCAACTTCATATACTATATTCTTGAGTTTACAGCTTCATTTTGTTCTAATATTGCTTTCATCAAATTAATAAACACATTAGTATTAATTATGTTTTGTTATTATCAAAACATCAAATGGAACCTTCCTTGGTTTAACAATATTCTCCCTTTTGATGATGAAAAAATATTATGCTTAAAATACAATATCAAGAACAAAAGAGATTCAAAATCAAAGAAATATCCATACATGTAGATAATATAAATTTCCTCAAACATATCACAAAGTGTAAGAATACAAAAACGATAAAAAAAAATCACTCTATTTA
Organism: Erythroxylum tenue; assembly: GCA_027568955.1. NCBI lineage: Eukaryota > Viridiplantae > Streptophyta > Magnoliopsida > Malpighiales > Erythroxylaceae > Erythroxylum > Erythroxylum tenue. The sequence continues at coordinate 20,357,824 of JAOSBM010000009.1, read as the reverse complement.
AATTTCATCACTCCACTTGAATGTCATAACTCCCCTTAGATTTAACATCACCAATCTTTCGTCCTCTTTTTGGAATCATTAAAAAGTTCATTAAAAATTTAAAAACTAATGTGTCATACATCAAACTAACTTGATAGATCGATATAATGTACTTGGTTAAGAATGATAAAATTTTTCACTAAAGAAATTTATTGAATTTTTAAGAAGCTAAAACAAAAGATCAATTTTAATATAAACATTCTTAATTATGTCTAAAATGAAAAACCCCAATTTTGGTATTGTGTCTAAGTTGAAAGATTTAGTTAAATAATCAATGTCAAGTTCTAACAAAATTAGAGATTGGAATTCTAATAAATAAAGGCATAATTGCAATATCCAATAATCAATTTCGTAAAAGAATGTATAATTTTGAAAGCTCCGAAATTTCAAAAGCAAAAACATGAATCCTAAAATACCGAAATTAAAAAAATTAAAGATGTATCGATATAATTGAAAGGGAAAATTCTTTAGGTTCTTTGAAAATTTAACTATAAAGGAATCAATTTTAAAAGATAACTTATAATTGAAAAATCTCCAATTTGATGTAATTTTAATGAGAATTTTATGAAATGGGAGGTGATATTTTTTTTTTAAAAAAATGAATTGTTTGCAATTTAGAGGATATAAACATAATATGAGTATAGAAGAAAAGAGGCGGAGGAGATATTAAAGACAAAGGGAGTGGTCAACCAATGTTTGTGTTTATGAGATAAACAAACGTGAGCAGTGGAGGCGTGGAAGAAAAAAAATGGTTTAGATTTAAAACACAATCTATTAGACTTCATTGGTCAATTAATATATGTTGTTGGTTAACCAATAATTTGTAAACTTACTGGATAAAATTTCTTAGACAAAGGGGATATTGGTTGACCATTAGAAAATATTGATGAACTAATGTACATAGGTGATCAACCAAAGGAACAACCAAACTCCTTAAAAACTCAAAGGGGATATTGGTTTAACGGACACACGCGATTAAATGACAGAAACATCGAAAAATCAGAAGAAAAAGAAGAGAAATAAAAGAAGAGAGAGAGGGAGACGGTAAAGAGGAGAGAGAGAGGAATTAGGGTTTGATTTTTGAGGGATCCAAGAGTAGATTTCAAGAGATTTATGAAGGAAAAGCTTGGAAAAGGAGAAGATCTA
>JAOSBM010000009.1:20333617-20347749 GCA_027568955.1 Erythroxylum tenue | reverse complement strand
CTTCTGTTCATGGATTTACAGTCTGATTTGTTTTGTATTTTGATCTATGATAAGATAAGATTTGATATGAAGTAAATATGTAATTTTGATCTGATGGGTTAACACCTTATTCTAAAAATAAGTTTTGTATTCTGAATGTTCTGTTTTGCTATTGAAATGACTAACTTTAGCTTGTGAAGTGATTTTCTTGAATAAATCTTATTCTGTTTTGAATTTCAGTATGTTGAGATGCTTATGTATAATATGATTCTATCTCTGTTGATTAAGCATAGTTTAGTTATTACTCACTAAGCTATATGCTTAACACGGTGGATTTGCCCCGCGTAGGTTTAAAGAGAAGGACGTAGGGACTGGGACAAGTCAATCGCAATGGCCAATAAAGTTTGAGTGTTGTTTTGAAAATAATGTAAATTTTTTGTTTGACTTTTAGGCTTGTATCTGATATGTATATGTGGATTTGCTTGTAAGTTTGTAACAATGATACTTCAGCTTGGTTTGGATTTTTTTCAGCGAGTTTTTGTTAAGTACTATGTAATTTAATGTATATTTGCCGGGATTATTTACTGGAAATTTTCGTATGCTTTGGTTTGTTATACTGTTTTGTGTGACATTCATACATCTTTCTAGGGGGTATGTGGGTGTTACATCTTCTGTCGTTATCCTGTTCCAACTCTGTTTTTGCCTTAAGATAACATTTTGTGTCTGCTTATACATAAAATGACTTCATTTTATGCGTAAATAAGATTAGAACAGGGTAATTAGGATAAAGCGTTTAATACTGAGAATTTGTCTCACAGATCCAAACAGTTATATTGAATTAAAAAAATTTCTCACAAATTCAAGAATGACTCCGAAATTGATAAAAAAAAGGAAATCACATAAACTTTCAAATGTCTTATACAAACTCATGTTGACTTTGGACGGTCAAAAATGGAGAGGGAGTTAGAGATGACTTGAGAACCTATTTCACATGTGACAATCACGAGTTTGAGACTTTTGGGTGAAGGAGGACGTGGTTTGAGAACTTTGACTTTCTTTGTTACATGGCAAAAGTACAAAATTACCCTTACATTTGTTGGAGCTTGTAGAATAAAGATTGTGTGACAAGACAACAAATGCAATGCTATAAAAACCAAATTGTCTTAACTAATTTAATAGTTATAATCTTGAATAGATTAATTTTTTGAGATATTTTTCAATTTTTTGGTTCAAAAATTAATCATTTTAATTATTAAAAATTAAAATTTTAATTTTTATAAATTAATTAGTTTTATAAATCAAAATAAACCGATTAATTTTTAGATAACAGTTTTCTTTTTTAGTTAAACTTTAACTTTTTCGATAGGTAAGAATAATCATCTTCAATTATTTTTCAAATTCTTTAATTTTATTCAATCTTAACCGATTTTATAACTGTTTAATACCGATTGAATCTTTTAAAACTTAAACATCTTGTCTTACTTGTTTAATTTTCAATTCAGTTTTAAAACATTGGTAAAATGAGAGTTAAAAAAATTAAAAATAAGATTAATTTAGTAAAAATAAAAATTTGAGAACCAACGTATAGTTGACCTCAAAATTAGAGGCCAATTTCAGCTTTTTTTCTCTTTTATTTTCCCCTACTTTGTAGCGCTGCTATCTTACGAGTTCAGATCTTCTGTCTAATATTATGATGTCTTATTGTGTCTAATAAATCTCAGTCATTTATTTATATAGGTCCCGTGTGAATCCCGTAAAATAAATGGCTAAAATTTCATGAGACAGAATAAGACAGAGTAATATTGGACTGAGAATCTTGTCTCCTATCTTACCATCTATTTAGAAGTCAAACAAGAAATCACTGAGCTACAAGATTAACGTATACAGTAGTTGGCCATCAGTTAGGCGATGCAACTCTCTGCTTTTCTTCTACAATCACTAAAGAGTATGAAGTTGGAAGCTTTAAAAGATTCGTCACTTGCTAAACAAACTAATGAATGCCCACGAAAAGATTTGTTGGCTCAGAGGCATAGCCATGGCTGCACACATGGATTTGCACTGATAACTACACGTAATTTGATACAATGCGTGAAGTGCCATTGATCTGCAACTATCACGATCTGTTGCATAACGTATAATCCGTACAACAGAAGCATGCGAATGAACACGTAGATTGGTGATATGCCATGTTCTCGCAGTGCCCTTTTTAATTTACAAAGATAGGAGCTTGGTGGAGTAGTGGATGTTATCTTGTGATGTTCGCGACCTAAATTCGGACAAAACATTAGTGAATATGATGTAATGTCTTCCAACTTCGTGGGCGTGTGTGTATATATATATATATATATATAATACCCCGCACTATCTATGTATAATATAACTATCTCTTCGTTCGTAGACCTAAAATTAGGTCTCTCTCACTTATGTGGAAGTCCATTTGCAGACTGCTTATCAAGTGATGTACGGCTAGTAAGATAATGAAGCAGAATATGCGCCTCTCTTTTCTTTGATAATACCTTATTCTCTGTAACCTCCATTTTCTCATGCACTCAACTTAATAACAGGTGCCATTAATTCCAATGTAACGAAAGATTGCTTATCAACAGAAAGAAAAAGGTGAACCAGATGCTGGATCGATGTTTAGGAAGTTAGATAATAATTTAGTTAGGACATCAGAGGTTTATTCTGTATCGTAATAACTGGATAAGGTTCGCTTATTCTTCAGCTGTGGCCCTGGATATGCGTGAAATGTTTGGCCTACAGACAGAAATCTAACTTTCGGGATCTTGGATGAGCTATGAAGACTCAAAATGCTCTACAACTTCCAATAATCAGTTTTTCACGTAAGCAGATTAAAGTTTGAAAAGATCCCAAGTGCATTTTGTGATGTTTCAACTATTCTGATCTGAAGGAACAAATGGGAAAGCTTTTCACAGGATTTCCTGCTTACTGCAAGATCCACTACTGTGGTTATATATCAGGAGCTTGCCATTTTTCTTATGATGTTGTTAACTGGCAACCATGATAACGTACGTAATGACGATCACTACAGAATCTGTTCCATATTTTTTATTAAGCCACGTTACCAGATTTTTTGTTCGGTGCTGTCCTAATGGCATTAAACCACAAGTTGAGTACAATATATACCATATCTTGTGTGCACTATTGTTGTATACATTTGTCTGAAAATAGAAAAATCTAACTTACAGACGCTGTACTATAAATAAAGGCTTGACTCGAGACAAGTGATTAGCAATTATCTTCTTAGCCATTTATGAAATCATGATACTGAACTTTCTGTGTTAACTCGAAGGTATTTGGATTGATTGATCTAGAAGGTATATTTGCCAAAGCCTGATTTTTTTGTCACTCTCTTGGAGTTTTTTTTTCTGAGTTGTGATGGGAAAGGAAGCATCAGACAAGTTGGAATGGAAGATCAGTGTAGATGGTGGGACGTCGGAGAAGGAGATATTAATGCCTGAATCAGGGCCATTTCATAGAATCTGGCAGGGTTTAAAGGTTATGCTCAGGGAGCCAATTTTCAGGATTCGAAATTTCTTAGAAAGGGCTTGGAGTTTAGCGATTGCTGAGCCTAAAAAGGTTATCCATGGCTTCAAAGTTGGGTTGGCTCTTTCTCTGGTCTCACTTTTTTACTATATGAGGCCTTTGTATGATGGCTTTGGAGGAAATGCGATGTGGGCAGTCATGACAGTAGTAGTAGTTTTTGAGTATACTGTGGGTCAGTGCTTCAAATTCCTTATGTGCATCTTGCTATTTGAGCATGAACGCTTGGAATATATAATTGGACTCACAGATTTAACCCTAGAATCTTAACTGAAACACCAATGATGTTGGAAACTGATGAAGTTATCGATCATCTTTTGTTGCAGGAGCAACGCTATGCAAGTGTATTAACAGAGCAACAGGAACTTTTCTTGCCGGGTCACTAGGCCTTGGGGTACATTGGATTGCAAGCCATTCAGGAGATAAATTTGAGCCTATAATTCTTGGAACGTCAGTGTTCCTACTTGGTGAGTCACTTACACTACATGTCCAAATCCTGCTTAGATCGATTGAATTTTCTCTACTATTGCTGTGGTTGCTGTTAGCTTGCATGTCTTTTTTCAAATCTTAATCGGCAGTTCACTTTCATTACAGCTTCTGCAGCAACTTTCTCACGGTTTATACCATCGGTTAAATCCCGGTTTGATTATGGTGCCATGATCTTCATACTCACATTCAGCTTAGTTTCAATCTCTGGTTATCGCCTGGATAAATTGTTTGAAATGGCTCACCAAAGACTGTCCACAATTGCTGTTGGTACCTCCTTGTGCATTATTATAACTATGCTCTTCTGCCCAACCTGGGCTGGCAATGAGCTTCACAATTTGATCCATAGTAACCTGGAAAAGTTGGCTGACTCCTTGGATGGTATGTAACACCACAATCAACCATATAAAGTACCTTCTGTCGTTTATACGAAAAATTATGTTAGAACTGACTGAAGGTGCAATGTTTTGTCAACTTTGACTTGCAGGATCTGTTGCCAGGTACTTCACATGTAACTGCAACCATGATTTTAGCAAGAAAATGGAAAGTTACAAATGTGTGCTTAACTCAAAGGCAGCTGAGGATTCTCTGGTCAGTTGGTGAACTAATTCAAACTATTTAGCTATTAACAGAAAAGTGAATTTACCAGTAATCAGAACTTTCCTTTCCAAAATAACAGGCCAGTTTTGCTAGATGGGAACCTGCACATGGCCCTTTCAACTACTGGCATCCATGGAAACAGTACCTCAAGGTTGGTTCTGCATTGCGTCGTTGCGGTTATTGTATTGGAACCATCAATAGTTCAATCAACTCAGAATTTGAGGTAAACCCTCTTAATTACTGATCTCTACTTCAATTCTGAACCGATGTTCTCTAATTGCTAGGGATCAGTGATTTAACAATGGAATATTTCTGGCATGAAACAGGCACCTGAATTCTTAAAGAAACATCTCCATAATGCCTGCACGACTTTAAGTTCCCATGCTTCAAATGTATTGAGAGAATTGGCCACTGTCATGGCTACCATGACAAAATCTTCTAAGATACACTTTTCTGTTGGAGAGATGCAGCATGCCACAAAAGAACTCCGGAACACAATGATATGTCTTCCTAACTGTTACCCAACAACCAGGCCACCGCCACCACTTGAATGTGATGGCAAAGCAGGGAAAACTACGAAAGCAACTACACTGTCAATGACAGAGATTCTTCCAGTAGCAACAGTAGTGTCCTTACTGATAGAAACTGCAGTGAGGATCGAAGATATTGCTGAAGAAGTGAATGATTTGGCAGAGCAGGCAGAGTTCAAGTCAGCGACTAGTAAAAAGGTCCAATCAGTGAAGAATTAGGTAATAAACTCAATAAGCAATTAAGAACATCAAGAGATCAAGAACCTATAGGTGTCTTAAAGTTCATTAGACTTGTAGGTATATGTCACCTTACAGAAATGCAGAACATTTGTGAGTCTGTTGTGTCTGGTTTTAAGGAAGATATGAGTAATTCTGGCAACAATTATCTGGGGAAAGGGGCGAACTATACTTGTTCTATCAGGATATCACTATTCGTTGCTTTGCTTGTTGCTTGACACTATGAATAGCACAAACTTAATACATTAGTCAGAGGTTCCATCTCGCCATCATTTCCATGATTTACTGGAACTTTATATTTCGTTACAACTTCCATGAACACGCAAGTGTAAGAACATATTTGTCCGAAAACTAATTGCAGAATAGCACCATTAGGGAACAAAATAAGCCCTGGATCGTGATAATTGGCTACTGCAGAGCGTTTCTTATTGCCCTCTTTTGATTTGAAAAGTGTTAGTTACAGGCAATGAACCTAAAGGCAGATCAAGTGCCAATGTGATAAGATTAATGCTTCAAACAAAATGAAGGGAAAATATCACTACTTCTAAACTGCAGCACCATACTACAAGGAGGTTGCTTTCTTAATGGAAACTGTCTTTTTGATTTGTAGACTTTACCAACAAATCGATGAAGCTTTACCAATTTTATTTAACATCAGCAGTACCATAAATGCAAGAGTTGATGCTTAAACAGAAATGAATTGCTGAAAAGAAAAGAACAGGAAACAAGTACAGATAATCCAACAGCACGAGGATCTTGTGTTTTATCTGTTAGAACCATCCTCGAAAAAGGTTGACCAAAAAAATTCCAGACAGTTGATTCTTAGACCTCCAACTATTCCGTGTTGTTCTGTTAAAGACATTTCAGAAATTGATTCAAGTAGTTAAAGACTTATCAATCCCTCAAAGATTTAAGACGTATCAATCACTCGAAGAAACATTTTTCTTCATAACTAACCAAGCACAGATTAGATTGAACTTTATGAACTGTCAAGAACACTCTATTCAACTTGAGGCCATATCCACACAACAAAGTTTCCGCTCAGGTCGGTCAATCGCAAGGGACGAAACAAAAGATTAGAAACCAAAATAAATCTCGGTGATTTATATTAAAGACACAAACTTGACTTTTTGATGAGAACTTAATCATCCAAAGAAACTCGCATTGACGAACAGAATATAAAGGGGCATATATGTACCATGGTGAGAGTAAGTGAAGACCGCCCTGAAAGTGTAGATGCGATCTCTTGGTCTGATTTCAGTGCTCTCCACTCTGTTGGTGAGCAGACCCATCTCTCTTTCTCTAACTCTCTTCTCTAAACACTCAATGGGAAATGGAAGTTCATGGCAGAGACAAGTAGCACGCAGTTTACATCCAACATAGACCCATGGAATTGCTGCGATCAGGATGTTAGACGACAACTAAAAGCAAGCCAAGTCTATCTGTTTTCTTTGAAATTTCCCTTAGCTTCCAAGCCGTTTTCCCTGTCCTGTAGCTTGACTCCAGAGACTTGCCTTCTGGGAAAAATTATGGTTGCAACATTTTCTTTCCCTATTAGAATAAGGTTTTCTTGGGGCTGTTTAGATGGACTTCGAAACTATTTCGGTTCTTAACTTACGGATTTTTTCAACAGAGAATTCCGGTACGACAGTTATCTAACGTTGGAATCTACGAACGTGTCTGTTGAAGCAAATCCAAAGTAAAAAGAAAAGGGGGTCTATATGTAATCATATCAAACTTGGGATTCTTTATTGCGTTGCCAAGTTATGCTGTTGTTTCCTGAATGAACTTGAACCCTGAGAATCATACAAACATGAACAGAATATTAACTTTTAACTTTTACAATTCAACATCGAGTTTATGTTTCGTGTTCAAGACCCTAATGGGATCATTAACCCCATCCATCTGTAAGGATTTGAGCTCCTAACTGATGGGGGTACCACTACTGTACTCACAAACAGATCTCTCAATATTAAACTATATACTTTTAGCCTCACATTATGGTTAAAGAACAAGAAGGATCTGTGATAAGAATAGATGTCTAATTTTCTAGGTGTATGTTCCAACTATAGAATTTAACATTGAAGCTTGAATCTTCTTCTAGCTTATGTTTCAATTCCTTTCCCGAGTCTGCATCCTTAGCCAGCAACAAAGCAAAGCCCCCACCCCCAGCACCCACAAGCTTGTAACCGCAGCAGTAAGGGTCAGAAAATGCAAAAATTCTATCAACAAATTCATTGCTGCAGTAAGGGTCAAGTTCCTGATGCAACCTCCAAGCCTCTAACATTATGTCCCCTAACTCATCGACATCGCAGTTCATTAAAGCTTCTCTCCCAACTTTGGCCAGTTCAGCAAGACGCTTGATACTTGAAACAAGTAGATTGTCCCGTCTAAGATATCTTGTAACAACCTTCTGCAGAACTTGATGAGCAAGTCGAACCTGCAGATGGAATTCTACTTTGCTTTGAAACAGACTAAAGCAGAATGTGTAAAAGGAAAAACAAAAATCTAAATACTTACTTGACCAGTGAAAACGACAAGTAATCTCTGCCGCAGCTCTGAAATCAACTTAGTAGAAGCCATCAAGGGGATAACTTGGAGGCGCAATGGCACACCAGGGAAACTTGCAGTGAACTTAATGCCAGGGTACAAACCTCCTATTTGATCCTGCCAACCCCCACCTGTCCCCATGAGCTGCTCCAACACCAACACAAGTCTAGCAACATTTTCATTACTTTCATCTCCATCGCTTATCCGGAGAAGCCCTTTAACAACAGCAGCCGCTAGGATGCTAGAAGTCCCCAGCCCACTACCACGGGGTACATTGGACCAGGTCTTGATCTTTAAGCCCATGGATGAAAGAATGCTCCCATGAATAATATCGGTTACAAGCAATGAAGACTTGACAAGACGGAAGGGATCATTGCTATCAAATGGAGGTGCAATAGAGGCTAAATTGTCAACAAAAAGTTCATTGCCAGCATCATCAGTCATCAAAACTCCAGCCTCTTTTATTGTCTCTATGGTTGTGCCAATAGGGAGACAACCTTCCAGACTTATTGCCATGTTCAGAACGCAACCACCCCGCTCTAAGCTCCATGGAGGAGTATCACTCCATCCCCCAACAAAATCTACACGGACAGGTAACTCAACTTTCACCCTTCTAGGCTGGAAAGACTGGTCCAGAGAACTGTCAAAGTGATTGCTCTGAGAAGAAGTATGCTTGCTACCGGGCAAACCTAAGAGATGTTCTGTGGGCAAGATAAAAAGAGTTCCATGAAAAAAATATGCCAAGGGAATCAAAGAGGAGCAATATGAACGTCAGTGGAAAGATAACTGACTAAAGAACCAAGCGTATCCAACCAAAGTAAAAAACAAAAAAAGACAATGGTTAAGTAGAAAATAGAGAATTTGACATGGCTTGTATGCACATGCCTTTTTTTATCATCATTGTGACAGCATTTACATAATGAATATCTAACTTTACCTCTAAAACCATATCTAACTGCTGAAGCAGTTTCATCAGCAACAGCAGCCCAAATTTTATCTTCCATCTGGGATGCAGTTTTTCCATCTCCACATACTTGAAGAAGATCAACTTCCACTTGGTATGCACGACTTCGAGGAAGAATTTTAGAATTCTGCTCATGAAGTTTGGGACACAAGTCTAGAAAATCCTTGCATATTTGAAATCCTGAAGTTTCTTTCTGCAAAATTTCTTGACACAGTTGAGACAAATTCCGCCCAAGTATGCCATAGTTAATGCAAGCCTTGACAATTCCAGCTGCAAGATCTGCTTGATGATTACTCGAGCCCATGCACATTTTTGAAAAATCAATTGATCTATGTAATTCTTCCAAGCTGACACGGGGTGAACTTTTCCACAAATGAAGAAAGTACTCAGATTTTAAGTCACACAAACCCATCAACCATGAGGCCAAATTAAGCATCTCAGAGTAAGAAAGAATGGGAAATATTTTTGCATTCCACAAGCACATCTCTTGAACATCTTGTGAATTCCATAAATCCCTTTCTTGAATGCTCAAATCATGTAAGACTTTATCCCAGGGTTTCCCGCAAAATGTGCCACCTTTTGTAAGTGAATTTTTTGGGTTATCATGAAGTCCACAATACACTAGGATTCTTTCTTCACGTTTCACTAAAGGAACCTCCCAAAGACAATGACGATCTGGGAGCATAAACCTAAATGAACTTTTAGTAAAATTACCAATTTCTTCTGGGATGTTAATGCCAACAACAACAGATTGAGAACCAATTTGTATTCCACCAGAAATAGATGAATCATATATAAGAGAATCTTCCCCAACTGAAACACCAGGTTCAATTTTGCTAGAAAGAACTACAGCAGATGCGGCAATGTCAGACACAGTGGTAGCTGGGATGGAACACAAATGTCTTCGCCCTACAAGCTCTGGGCTTGCCTCACTTAGGTGATCCAAAACTTCACTTGAAGTTCCAAAATGTAGGAACAACAAGTCATCTGCATTGAGTAAGAACAGGGTTCAACTAACATCAGTGAGATAAATGATGTCAGAAAATCTTAAAAACAATAAGGATCAAGTAATGCTTTAGTTTGTCTTCAACGTACAATCAAAATAGGAGAACATTCTGTGATTGCCCAATCGTTTGACCAGCTCTTTGCCCATAGGTCTTGCTTGCAACCATTCATGTTTTGCAGGTACCCAAGCTGCTACAAGATCTTCATATAAACTCATCTGATCCAAGTCCAGGGAATGCATATAAATTCACTTGAAGAGAAGCTCAACGTACTAGATGGTTGATGGTACAAAGTTCCTTTTTTTCATTGAACTTTTTGACAAAGTTGGGGAAAATAATAAATGAGATTATATAAACTGAAATTTGAAGGCACATAAGTAATAGCTCCTCTTAACTAAGCTGTATGTCATGACAATAGAAATACCACAAATTAAAAATACGTATGTTACCTCTTTTTTACGTTTCAAAAGCTCTTCAATACTTGGTTGGCAGGACCATGCAAGTGAAACAAGCTCCACCCATGCTTTACCCTTAGCTGCGATAATTCCGGTGTCCAACAATGCTCTGCCATCATCCAAAATTGCTTGATTTTCAATGAGTTCCTCTACTTTAGGCTTCTGCAGAAGATTGTTGACCAGACAGACTTTATCACTTTCCATGAGGATCCCACTTTTAGATGCGACAACAACACCATGGTTAGAAGCAATATCAAGGGTGATGGGTACAGTAACGATGCAGGATGCATCCTCTGGAATAACTATGGAAGAGGCATCAAAACAAGGAAGAACATCTCCAGTCATTGTCAAGATTCCACCTACATTGATTTTGACTTCATAAGCAGATGTTCAAAGAAGTTAGAGGTGACGCAAACTAATGCTATCAGCTTACAAGTGTACTAGTATGCAAGTGATTGACTTAATGATGCTTTGATATGATGATGTTGATGATTGTTCATTTATTTTACAATATTTCTCACCATGAGTCAGCTATTAAACCTATTGAGGCTATGGGCATTGATAAAAAGGTCAGCCAGAAGGATGACTATAGCTTCAGGTCAATTCTCTAGCTATTAAAGGATCAGGTTAACAAAGAAACCTTCAATACAGCTCATATTGACACATGTATTTCCATATTTCCTAATTGATATATGATTATATGCTAACTTAAGTTGATTGGAAATACTCATACTTCATACTTTACATGTGCAGCTGAATATTGTTAGCAATTTGAAATTATATAAACATGCACAAGTAGCCAAGCACTCCACATAAGACTGGTTTCATAGCAATTGCTCTGAATCATTAAGACATTTACTATAACATCTTCCAATATAACCCTGAGTCGCTGGTTGCTCCTGGGACAGTTCTTGTCTTCCTAGTTTTGTACAAAAGAAGCCAATAATTTGTAAAAGCATTGGCATTTTCCACAGGGAAGACAATCATCGATAAGAATATGTACAGTTATAAAACTGTCAGGTTTCACTTCAATGTAACAAGCAGGGCAAACAACCTTCATTTGTGAAAGCTTGCCTGGCACAAGAAGCAACAGCAAGTATATGGTCAAAAAGCAGTGGAACTGGCCCATCAGGGTCATCTGCTGCTAAATATGGAAGCGGTAGGAACACTTTCCCCATAGGATTTGCCCATGGGACCCTTTTAGAGTCACCTCCAGCATGAAGCAATAGTATATGCTTTTTGGCCATGAATCTAACAATTGGATGAATAGACTCCTCAAACTTAGACCCTTCAGGAGGCAAAGAAGATTCAAAACCGCCATTCACCGCAGATACCACCTGTTGATCACAGATACCCTATCACCATAAGTGAAAAAAGTCACCACTTGCAGCATCAGCATTAACTGTCAAGTACTGCTGCAGCCTGAAAACAGATTTAAACAACCTATATGCTCAGAATCACAAGAAAAGATGCATCAAAGAGGTTCATTTCCAATGGTCGGCACATTTTGACCCCCATCTTTTCATCAGAAACACAGGCAAACATCCGAAAGATTAATCTAAATGTTGCATCAATAAGCACATCTATTTACCAACTCCATTTTCCTTTGACATCATGAGAAAATCCTCTTAGATTAGACATTGCGAAAATTGGAAAAATTATCAATCATTACAATATCAACCATAAAGTAGATCAGATCTCTCCATTTAGTTAATCATCCCATCCAATTCTATCCAGAATAAATACAAAAAGTCTCTACCTTTTGATATCATTTTATCAAAAAACTGCCACTAAACAGACAGAATTATCACAACCACCACAATTAGCAAGCAAACTACAAAACGGGATTACTCAAACTCCCTACATCTGGGTGGTACACGTCAAGGTCAACGCCAAGCGACTGATAGTGCATGGCGAGAGCATAAATGGCATTGAGAGTGGCGGCACCTGACCCGATCCGTTGACCCTTCGGGTCAGGTACTGCGAGAGTAACAGTGGAAGTGGCGATGCGACCAATGCGCTTGGCTCTCTTCAGCTGCCAGTCATAGAGATGGGCTTGCTCGGGGCTAGCGGCGGTTAGAACAATAGCGTCCCAAGTGGGGACTCTCGTCGGATGTCTGACCGACAACCTCAAATGGTACCATGACTTCCGCAGAATCGCCGTCAAGTCGGCTTTTCGTCTAGTCCTCGACAGTTGCCTCCGTAGTCGAGACTCCATATTTGATGAATTGTACTAGTGAAGAGTTGTGTGCGATATGGTGCTTTGTGGGCTAAAACAGATAAATGTAAGGGAGAGTTCGGTAGAGAGTGAAAAGCTCGTGGAATCACAACAACAACGCCCGTCCAATATTCGCGGGAGATATGTAAGAAACAAAGAAACTCGTCTGAGGTTGTCCTCGTCCGTTGTCATGATATGATTGAAGCATAATCCCAAGAATCATATTTTAAGAGTAATTAAAAAGGGTAATAATATAGAATTTGGAAATGATTAAAAAGAGTAATTAAGGACAATTAAAAAGAATTTAGTTGATGGCGTCGCCCGGACTCGAACCGGAGACCTTCAGTGTGTTAGACTGACGTGATAACCAACTACACCACGACACCACCTGGTGGAAGTCTCTCAATTAGATAAATGGAAAACGGCCGAAAAAACAACTAGGGAAGAGGTGAACAGAAGCGGCGCCGCATCCAGAATCAACAACCAAAATCTATTCCGAGACACAACAAAGATGGAAGTTCTTGGAGCTTAATAACTTACCATACAAGTGTTTGTCTCTGCCTTATATTACGCACACCTAATTTCCAATTCTCCGTCCAAAATTTGAACCTCATTTATGCAGCCTAACTCCATTTCCACTCTCACGTTTCGCCCTCGTCCCATCTCTTATGTTTCATCAATCAACCACAACTCATAAAGGGTCTTAGGATTTCTAAACAGGTCGAATTTTTCTGGCTAAATAGTGGAAAAGTTCGCGTCTTTTGATTCGTAGGTTCATTCTTGGTACTGGGTCTGTATTTGTTTTGTATCATAAGGATGACCATAATGGAGGATTGGGTTGTACTGGGTTTGGTTTGATGATGGAAGGGAGACATAAGGGAGCGGGATTTGGGGTTATGAATTGGTCAGGTTCATTGCCTCAAGAGGGGGGAAACGTCACCGTCGAATGCCGAGTTCCCTTGCGTATTTCGGCATTCGATTCCTTCTCCATCGCGTCCGAAGCCTTCTCCGAGCAAAGTCTCTGTCTTTGTCTTTCGCGACGCTTGCTTTGATTCTTCGTTTATGTGTTGTCCTAAGTAGTTGTCTTTTGGACCACAAAGTAGCTGTTGTCAAGTCCGTTTTGTCCCTTTTTCGCTTGCCTGTTGGTGTTTGGTCATTGGCAGGAATGAGACCTGCTGTTGTTGGGGACACAACTGGATTTATGTTGGCTTTGAATAACGGAACTTGCTCGGCTATGAAGCCTCCTGATACGGGGGGCGATTTTGTAGAAAAAGATCCTACTGGTAGATATGTTCGGGTAACTTCACAACCCCTTTTCGTAATGCTCCTCGTTTGTAATTTTCATTTGGTTTACATTGTGTTTATGGCATGTTTAATTTGGTGTGCATAGGATTGGCATCCTGGTTACATGCTGTTAAAATAAATGTATTGGGGCTTGAAAAAAATTGGATTTTTGTTAAGATAAGCACCAGTCTTTTTACTTTATGATGGTTCATTTGTTGGTTTTCTGAGATTGGACTTTAACCATTTCCCATATATTCGGAG
>JAOSBM010000009.1:20320399-20331642 GCA_027568955.1 Erythroxylum tenue | reverse complement strand
ATAAGGTGAGCGATCCACAAATGAAGGACTTCATTGAAAAATGTTTAGCTCCAGCTTCTGAGAGGTTGCCTGCCAATGAGCTTCTTAAAGACTCTTTCCTCCAGCCTGAGAATTCCATGGAACCAGTTCGTGATCCCTTGCTATTGCCTAAAAAGCATCCCAGATCCGTGAGTTTATCAAACTCTGGTCCTCTTTCCATGGACATGGATACTGACATTAAGCAGATTTGTTTAAGTGCAAATGATGGAAGCAAAAATGACAGCTCAAGTTGGCCTGTTCTAGAATTCCAGAGAGCACATAAGAATAATGAGTTTAGGTTGAGAGGGGAAAAGAATGATGACAACACTGTATCATTGACATTGCGAATTGCTGACTCTTCTGGTGAGTTACTTTTTTCTGATGCTAACTATACATTTTTCTTCCTGTTTCTGAGAGTAATGACTATTTCGGTGTTGATTGCAGGTCGAGTGAGGAATATTCATTTTCTCTTCTACCTTGATAGTGATACTGCTTTATCCGTGGCAAGTGAGATGGTTGAACAACTAGAATTGGCAGATCATGATGTGGCCTTCATAGCTGAGCTTATTGACTACTTGATAATGAACCTTCTTCCTGGTTGGAATCTGTCATCTGGCTATTCAAGTGGAACAATAACTCCCTGCTCCAAGAGTCTCATCATTGATAACAGCAAAAGATTAATGGCATCCCCGTGGGATTTGCTTCTAACTGGTGTTCCTGCTGCATCTACTATTGAGCAAGATTCCCTTTCTGGAACAACAAGAAATGGTCAAGAACATTCCATGCAAGATGGATGTGAGCTCGGTGACAATCCAGATGATGGCATTTCTGAATTTGACTGTAATTCCTCTCCAAGTTTGGCCAATATGGAAGATCAAGATTCTCAAGTGTCAGTAGTTTCACATGAAGATGTTACCTTGAAAAATGGGAAAACATCTGAGTATCCTAGTTACAACAGTAATGGAAGCCTTGAAGGCTTGAATGCTTATGTCTTTGAAACAGAAGCTGGGGAAACGTGTTTCAATTGCAAACTGGAGAGCGACGATATCAAAGGCGAAGAGTGCATCTTGATGAATGAATCCTCAAAGAACTTAGAATTATCACTTCTCAACCAGTGTGGGGTATCCAATGTCCTGAGCTTAGCAAGCAGCTGTTCGTCAATGTTGATAGTCGACAAAGATGTAGATGCTGAACTAAAAATGGAGATTGATGCAATTCAGGCACAGTATCAGATTTGGCTTAAGGAGCTTTCTAGGATGAGAGATGAAGCAATGGAGGGTGCCAAAAGGAGATGGATGGCAAAAAAAAAGTTGGCTGTTCATGGATATAATGATGTCTAGACCATCTTGTAACTTGGTGTGTGAATTTATTTTGAGCATTACATTTTGTTTTTTAGTTTGATCTGATAATGGCATACTGCAATCCTCGCACAGTGATTATGGCTCTTTTTAGTGGAAGTCGTAATCCTTTGGACACAATTTCATGCTTCAAAACTAATTGTTTAATTCTTCTTTACTTCAGAGCAAAGCAATGTACATAGATTCTCCATTATTATGCTTGCAGTGTTCTTCCAGACAGTCTCAATTTGCAGGAGTTGTCAGTTAGATGCAAAGCTGGAACTGCACTGTCCATATTTTCTTGCTAACTGGGCTATTACGGCCTCTTATCATGTTCCTTAATAATTGCAGAAACGCTCAAAATTTTTTTTTTGCTGTCCTCGATACTAAATATGGGATCTTCTGTTTTTCTTTTTTCTTCCTAATAATAATATGGCTGAGGTTCGAGTCATCATTTAAGCTAAAGGAAAGGGTCGGTCAGGACACAAATAATTTATATTAACATGTTTATTAATATTTGTGGTACCTTAATAGTTACGAATATTGTAAAGCTATGTGTTGTTAGTAGGCTTAACTTCGGTTAGGTCCCAGGTTCGATTTTTTGCTAGCCCCTCTTGTAAGAGTCTGAGGCAGCCGGGGTTTTACCTATGGGTGGAGAACTGGTGTGGCCCTTAGTGATGGGGTGTAGCCGCTTGGCCCTCAGTGATGGGGTGTAGTCACTTGACCCTCTGAGAGGTGAGCCCGCTTGGCCCTCCGGTGGGTTTCCTCGAATCCAAAAAAAAAAAATTCAAGTTAAATTTTATATAAACTATACTAATTAAATAATATAAATTTAATTAGAGTTTTATTTATAAAAATGGCTGGATAAGAGCTTTTCAACATGGTAAAATATGTCGAGTCCACCAATGTTGGGGTTTCCAAGTTCGTGTCAGGCAAGACTTATGAGTTCTCAACGATTCTCATCGAGTTCCAACTCTTCAGTTTTCTCGACCTGAGCCGCAGAACGTGCAGTGACTCTCTTGATTTATGATTTCTGTATAGCCAACTCGTAGAAGACAGAAGTATATGAGAAGAATGAAGAAGTATTTCATTTACTCTTTTCACTGTATTTATACATTTGTTGTCAACATTATTAACAGACTTAACTGAAACTAACTTCTAACTGCCAATAACGTCTTCTTGATTAACAGACTTCTAAGACTCCAACAGACTCTAGTTCGTCTTCTTCCACACCGCATCTGTAACCTTTCCAGGTAATATCCAATGTACGGTATACTCCGTTTCCGTTTCCTTCTTCTTTTTGCTTTTAAATTCTAGCTTATGTTGTGCGTGCCTGACGGGTTTGGAATCTTCAATCAAGTATTTGTCTGATACACATTCTTCTTGAAGAATGGTAAGAAACAGGATGCAATTGGATGAGCTACGGGTATATAGCTGTTTCAGATGTGGAAACATTGTGTCCCGTCAGGACGATATCGTCTCCACAAGTTTTCAGGTGATCATGTTATTTCACCATTCTCTGGACTGCTGTGAAGAGCGCTGTATAACAGTTCATGGCTGTTTTGAATCTCTAAGGTTTTACTACAACAAACATTTCTCGTTCTTTCTATTATTTCAGTCAGGTAACCACAGAGCTTTTCTATTCTCCCATGCAAAGAACATTCTGATAGGAACAGAAGAGGAGCAGGAGCTCATTACTGGTCTCCACAAGGTTTGTGATGTATACTGCTCCGATTGCGGGCTGGTATTGGGTTGGATGTACGTGAAAGCTTACAGAGAAGATCAGAAATACAAGGAAGGCAAAGTTTGTCTTGATCAATTCAAGGTTTTGAAGCAAAGTTTGTAGCTTATACAGATCTGAGTTGATCTAAAACTTACAAAAGATTATATTAGATTGATTAGGTCGGATAGATATATGATCTATTCTTATCCATATCGTCCCTTATTAAAACTCTAATCCCTAAAATAAGATGTCGTTGATTAGGCAGTTCCAGGCCGGTGAATAGGTATGAGCATATCCCATTATTTCAGGATTTAGTGCCCGTAGAGTCTCCAGTTTAGGCCATTGACGTGCATGAGAAAAGGCTGCTTTTCCTTACAATCACCTTGAAAGTTACAAGCTTCTCTTAATTTCTGGAGAAAGTACAAAATTGATCATTGTATAGAATCATGTTAATTGAAAGTAATTAGTGTTAATTAAGAATTTGATAGATAATATAAACGAACAGAACAAAAGAAAAAACGATTCCAAAAGAATCATATTGGTAGAGACGAAAGGAACCTTCGAGGAAGCCCAACACCAGACAACTTTGAGCCACTAGAAGCTATTCCCTTCCCACCAAATGTCAAGACTATGTCTATCCACAACGAGTCTCCCAATTCTCTTCCATTATGCAACTTCCCGGAAATCCTCTATGGTCCAATCATGCACGACAAAGATCAATATCCTATACGTAAGAACTAACTGTTTCAACATGCAACCCCATCACCGTAGACTTTGATAGAATATTCCTAATCAGACCGTCCATGTGATTTGTACAGCCCTGTCCACAAAGCAAACTCTTTCCTATCATGGCAAGTAACCTGTTGTGCAAAAACATGGGACCGTGTGTGGTACTTACAGATGAAGATGGCTATAAAAACCTTCCAAAGCCTATACCCGACAGGGCCACATACTTTACAGGAGAGATGGAGAAAGATAAATTTGGCAGGAAAACAGCGACAACAAGCGAGTTCAAAGATTTATTACCAGTGATGGCGGAGAAGCTTGATGTGGAGAGCTTTGTGTCCGAACTATGCAAGGGGTTTAAGCTTCTGGCAGATCCTGAAAGGGGTTTAATCACGTCTGAGAGTCTGATGATTAATTCGGCAGTTCTAGGAATGGAAAGGATGAGCGAAAAAGACTCCGAGGCTATGGTGAGAGAGGGAGATCTGGACGGAGATGGAGCACTCAATGAAACAGAGTTCTGCATCTTGATGGTCAGACTCAGCCCTGGAATGATGGAAGATGCCGAGGCATGGCTTCAGAAGGCACTTGATCAAGAGTTAAGCAAGTCCTCTTAATTTGTTTTCTTGTTTGCAGTGATATTATGCACTTCGATTATTGAAATATTGCTCAACTGAACCGTAGGTTTCCATCTCTGCCTTTCACCAATCACATGATTTTAACATAAACTGCTTTAAGCCTTTAACCAACATATGTTGTAAAGTTTCATCTTTGATATACCTAGGCTTGTTATCACCTAAAACTGAGTCTGGAAAGGACTTTCAAGCTTAAAAGCCTATCTTCAAGTTAAAGGTGCACATGGAGCTCTATATCTTGCAAAACAAAAACAGTAGTCATCCAAGTTCTCGTTAATAATGGTGAAAGACCTGTCCCCAATAACCAAGCACACATACACAGCAAATTTAGTTGCTGTGACTGCAAAATATTTGGAAAACTAGTACGCATAAAAAACCTCTCTTGGCGACCATTAAGGTCAATAAACAGGACGCAAAGTAACAAAAACTAATAGTCCATTGATTAATAACACTGAATCCACCAAACTCACAACTAACAGAGATTAAACTCACACTATGACAAATATTACAAAAAGGAACCCTATCTAGGAACTTGGAATAAAGATAGCCATATATTAGGTTATTTCTCCTTAATATTAGATCTATGACTGACAAATACACAGTATCTTGAAGAACAGAACAGATTCCTTCCCATTCGATCCTTTGTGACTAAGTTCTCGATCTTCGAACCGGAGTTCGGCTGCTTGCAGTGATAAAGAAAACCAGGATGGTGGTTAGAAAATGAGAATAATGAGTAAGAAATCCATTAATTGGTAAAACAGCTTCAAATATTTGACAGTAATTTTCTTACTAGCTACCTGCGGTACCTTCCGTACTCAGGACTTCTGTTCCGACCATAATCAGGACTGCTCCGCTTGTTATAAACTGGGCCTCTATACTTATCATATACTGGGCTACGACCTCGACCATAGTCAGGACTTGGACGCCTGCGATAAGCAGGACTTGGTGACCTCCCATAGCTTCCTCTTCTAGGAGGACTATCATATCTGTCCCCCCTCTCATCATCATCCCTTAAAGCATACTCAACAGAGACCACCCTATCCAATATCGTGCTGAAAAAACATATACATATACTATCTGAGAACTGAGGTCATTATAATCTCATATCATGCTACTCAATAATTACAAAAATAGCAGGTACCAACCTCATATGTGTACATTCAAGGGCTTTGGTTGCATCTTCTTGTGTCTCGAACTGAACAAATGCAAAGTTCCTTCGGATTCTTACATTAAGAACCTTCCCATAGCGGTCAAAATGTCTTTCTATGTCTTCAACCCTTGTACGAATTGGATCAAAATTAATTACAAAAAGGGTTTTGGTGGGCCTTTGATTTGCCATTGACCTAGAACCCTCACGATGTCGACCACGTTCACCCTGCAGAATTGATGACACCAACCAGAACCACAAATGGATGGTAACAATAATTTCAACAGAACAAGAGCCCAACCGTTATAAATAAATATATGGGCATATATCTACATGCATGCATATATATGCAACAGATACACATATAACCAAATATGAAAAAGAAAGATACCTTGGCCCACTCTACTGAAAGCCTACGCCTGTCATAACCAAATGGAATATTGTCAAGCCCACGTATGGCATCTGCAGCATCACGCTCATCCTCAAAATAAACAAAAGCAAAACCTGCAATCACAGAGTTAATGTTAGTGATAGAGTAAAGACTACTTTACCTGGGAGCCACAACATCCAGTTCACGCACATCAACCGAATCAAGAATTCTTTACCATATAAGGGAACTTAAAATTGTACAACACCTGAACAAATTTGATGGGCTGATGCACAAAAGGATGTAGAAGCGTTGCATGATGAACTAAATCAAGGTGTTGCATTTAAGAGTTATAAATCCAAAAAATTCAGGGTCTGAGATGTCATTGCAAAGCATGAATCGCCATTCAGAGAGCACAAAGTTCAGAAATTGAAGGCATGGCTAGACAGATTTCATTGATCCCCTATTATCAGTAGTGGTAGGCATTGCACTAAATTCATTGATCCCGCCACGACCATTCAAGTGAAATGGCAACTTTTGGGCGGAGAGGTGGGTGAGTGGCACATGACTGAATGAAGAAAAAAGCAGGATGATGATGATTCCATCGGTGAGTGGAAGTAGAGCAGACTGGCAAGAAAGTTTCCAAAGCCAATACACAAATGTTTTGCAGAGAACTTGTGGAGCCCAGATAGAAGCTCATTTTTCTTTAGTAGACGTTCCTGCGTCAAAACAAACATTTAATACGGAGGTGTACTCCTCAGAAACTGTAAATTTGTGGCCGCCATTTGATTTTTGCCCGGACATTGAAATCGGATGCGATTGCTAATAAGCAGCAAGACCCAAATCCAAGAAATTACTTTCCGCATAATTTAGTTGTCATTACTGTGCAACTTAGAAACAAACCCTAGTTCGATTTTAAGTGAAAATTATCATTCCCATCAATCAAGCAGGTAAATACGGTGTTACATCTATTGACAACAGACATATTCCTCGAAACGGAATACTAACCAAAAACACCAAACAGGGTCACGAAATAAAGAACCCTATCCAAAACCTACAAAAATAGACTTTGGAATAAGAAAAGACAATGGATGAAAATGATTTACCAGATTTCATATCCACTCGCTCGACCCTTCCGTACTTTCCAAACAAACGTTCCAACTCCGATTGACGAGTATCGTACTCGAAATTTCCAACGAAAATCGGCCTCGCCGCCATTGCTCCCTCCACCAAAAGGACACTGCACACAGATGAAACAAACCGAATACTTACTTATCCTTCACTCAATTTTGTCGGCAAACAAACGGAGAGTATGATCCGAGAAATATACCTAGAAAATATTGGAGTTGCTATCAATCAAAACCCTAAGAGCGGTTTTTCGAGCTATAAAAGAACATTGTAACCCTTAATGCGTGGCGCAATGTTATTGGTTGAGCTCTCCGAATGGGTTTTTAGTTAAAAAAGAACTGTTTCAGGCCGAGTGTTGGTCCAACCTCAAGAAAGATAATGGGCTCGAGCCTTTCAATTGGGTATCAGACCCAGGATCTGACAACAGTCTATTAAACGGGTCGAAATTGGCCTGAGCCCATCCGGGTCTTAGGCAGGTTGGACCAACCAAGCTCGATTTTTATTTTTTTTTAATTCTAAAACGGCATCGTTTTGTTTATGCCTAACGTAGTCTAAGCCCGAAGTCTAGTCAAACACAAGTTAGGCCCCATTGTCAAGCTTATTCTTACACAAACTTCTATCTTAAGTACACTTTAGGCCTTAATTTTTTTAAGAAAAACAATCTCAAGTTTTATATTTTCGTCGATTAAATTCAAATTATTTTTATTTTTTCTTCAAATAAAAGTGAAAGTTCTTTGAGAAATTCAAGATTTCAAATAGTAAAGACTTATGATAAATCCCCATCGTCCTTTAAACTCTTCTTATTCTTTTTTTCTCTTGTTTTAAATGATTCACAAGTACGGTTAATCAAACTTTATAAGTTCAAAAGTGTTAAAACAAAATTCCTTCTGGAAAATTATTAATTACAGGTTTTATAAAAATTAAGGTAAAAAAATTTGTTCTGAATTAAAAATAGTAAAAGAGCCTAATAAAGGATATGAATAAATGGACTAAAGTTTAATAAGAAAAATGTACTCTTGTTAATGTTGATAATTAATTCAAAATTGTAGAGCTGTTAAAATTCCTTTCGAATAAGTTTTTAGTTTGTTTTTAATCTTATCTTATAGATATGAGTTTTTTTATCTTATCTTATACATGTTCTTTTTCTAAAAATTTCAACTATTGTTGTCACTAGAGAGCCCACTTTCTTAAGAGATCTTCATCATCAGCTTAACGAGGAAGTATACTTGAGCTTTGACACCACATTACAACTCAAAACCTTAAGGCATTAGGTTTATGGGTTATTTCCACTTATTTGTCCCTTACTGATTCTATCTCTTTCCAATATGAAATTCTCACTTACACTTGAAATCCCAACAATCTCCCTCTTAAGTGTGAACTTCTATATTGTACTTGAGCTTTCACTTGAACAAAAGCCTTTTTTCTGCCTTTTTTGAGTATATGACGTCACTAAGAGCCCTTCTACTCCACTGGTCTAAGCCCACCAGGAGTCTCTTTGCTCTTCCACGTGGGGATGGCAACCACGGGATCCGACAACTGTCTCTATACTCATCCTTTGTCGAACCATCGGCTTTGATACCACTTGTTGTCAATAAAAAACCCAATGTTTTGGGAGATTTTTATCATGAGCTTAATGAGGAATTATACTCGTGGGCTTTAACACCACACCCCAACTCAAAACCTTAAGACATTAGGCTTATGAATAATTTTCACTTATATGTTGTAACAGCCCAGACCACCCGCTCGCAGATATTGTCCACTTTACGTGTAAGTTTTGTTTTTCTAGCGCGTAGGCCTCTTTTGAACACTACTCTCGTAGGACTTTTCAGGAGATCACCCATCCTAGTACTTCTCTTGCCCAATTATCATATCATAAGGAAAATCTTTCTCCAACCCAACCCTTATTTGACAAGAAATGTTATGTTGAACTTCATCGTTCAATTTTAGAATTTGGTTAGAAAAAAGTGTAACTGTCTTTGGGTCTTAAAGCCCAAAAACTCCCATATTGTATTATGTAAATGTGAATCCATTTGATCCACATTAACTACTTCTCATTTAGGATTCTCCAAATTCTCTTAGTCATAAGTAGTTTATTCTTCTTATTATTGACTCCAGTCTCAATCCCCCCTCTTCTTATTATAACAGTTCAGTATCACGTAGCAATAGATAGTAAAATATGTAAATTTGCGTATTTTCTCTGTTTATATAAATTATAATGGACCAATAACTAAATTTTGTGTTATGTTTAACATGAAAATCAACACAAATTTGAGGGGGCGCTTGGTTCTCAGAAGATAATGGGAATAGGAATAGGAATGAATATAGTAAAGAATGGGAATGAAGTATAGCCAACAATGAATCTCATTCCTCTGATAATCCAGAGATACAGAGTATTGCTGAAAATTGGGGAATGAAAGTGTTACCCCTGTTGATACCAAACATGAGTTTTCATTTCATACCCATACATTTTTTCCCGTTACCTCCAAACAAGTACCCCTGAATGAATAAGTAATAAGGTTATATAAATAAAGAAATGATACCCTTACCTTTTGCTTTGAAAAGTTACATCTTAACTAGGACTCTAGGAGTTTAATTGATCTGACTGCAAATTTATGGAATTTATTAATATTTAAAAGATTAATTCGAACAGTGTTTTTATTATATAAATAATGCAATTTTCGATGTGCATACAAAAAGCAGATCTGGAGAGTGCAATGCCCAGATGAGTATTGCTGTTCAGGATTGTCGTCATGATGCACCGACAGGCTGCTGAATGTGTTAACAGGAACCTTCCTCGAATGTTGAGTGGTGGATTAAAGTATGATTACACCACTTTTTTGTATATAATCAATCAAAACTATGGAGTAAACTAGCTCATCAATCAAAATCCTGATAGTCTCTGCTGTTTATGATTATGAACTTCAAGGGGGGTGATGACGAGTTTTCCTGACAGAACAGTAAACTTTATGCACGCAGTCGATTTATGTAAGAATACCTGCTTCAATTTAAAAAGAGTCACTAGTCAAACATCACTCCGATACCTAGATAGGAACTGTTGAGAATCGGAAGGGATGACATGTACAGTGATGCTGGTAAACGGAGGAAACTTCCTGGAATGTGAAGTCATTTTCCTTGGATAGCAATCCTCATTGCTCTTTTAATCGATCTTCTTGACAGGGGAGATGAATTTGAAGATATAGATTTAAAAGATATGAACTTGTAAAATCAGATCAACATCATTTTATTTTTATACATGAATATTTATTTAATATATACAAACATTTTTTATAGAGATAAATCAATCACATCATCAATTTCTCATTCATTCACGCATGCACCTCGGTTGACATGGAAACAAAACTCATCATACAACTTAAAATTTTCAGGATGAGCTTTGAATCCTTTTATTAAACTCATGCAAGTCAATCACTGACTGTTGGCGGCATTTTTTTGTAGAATATAATCATTCAGACGGTTTAAGCGAAGACTGGATAACAACTTTATATATCTAAGGGGAAGAAGATCCGTGAAAACGCATAACCACCTTTCACTGTTAACTTTGTACTCCTACAAAAGAAGAGATTTGAAGATCAAAGGACTGGTCTTAGTATTCTAAATCCAACAAGTATTATACTTGTATCCTTCTGCTTTGTTCAAATTCTTCGGTTGCTCTGATTTTTGTAGAGAATCCAATAACTTCATTTTTGCCAACACTGAGAATTCTTATGCCACCAGCATTATAGGAGTTTGTGGTGTTCTGGCAACCATTTAGTCCACTAGGAATAACGGGTAAGATTGGTTTGAGAGTTCTGATATTTGTTTCACTCGATTGGTTCTTTGCTTCTCATATACTGTTTTTTGCTTCACCTTTGTTGTTTACATGCATAGTTCATTATCTGTTTCTTTTATCTCTTCTGTGCTTTTGTTTGTTATAAGAAGAATTTTGCAGCTTTTGTGCTGTTTTGTGTTCTGTTCTGGTTTCTTGAGGTTAAGTAGACACTATAAGTGCTCGGTCATTAGTGAGTGATTATTAGTTACCTTTGCTGTTACAGCCTTTCGGAGTGGTTCGATTTTGTTCGTAACCACCCGATAATTTGACTAGTAATCTCTCTGTCACCATTTTCCACTGATATTTGTCAATAATGTTTTGTAAAGACAAGTTCTA
>JAOSBM010000009.1:20306850-20320299 GCA_027568955.1 Erythroxylum tenue | reverse complement strand
GTAGTAGTAGTAGTAGTAGTAGTAGTAGTAGTAGTAGTAGTAGTAATAATAATAATAATAATAATAATAATAATAAACCAAGCATATTTTTGTTTTCAATTTTTTATTAGAAATTTCAACTAAACAGGTTTTTGTTTTCAGTTTTTATATTGCAAATCTCAACCAAAAAGGTTTTCGTTTTTTTTAGAAAAAAATAGAAACTAAAAACAGAAAACAGAAATCAAAAACAGCAACAGAAAACAAAAGTGGAACCAAACAGCCCCTAAATTAGTAAACTTTTATTGAGTATAGAAATATACACATATTACTTTCAATATCTTTTCATTAAAAAAATTAAAAGTTAAGCATAAATTTTTAGTTTACATTCTAACTTGAAAAGTTAAGTATAACAAAAGATGCTAAAAGCTCAAAAACCGAAAATGAAAGCCAATATATTGTGACTTTTGTAGGAATAATATTAAAAACAAAGGATTGTAAAGAACATTAATTTTGGGTCAATGTCATTAGCGTCAATACCTCTCTCCAAGAAACAAAGGGGAAAAAACGAATTATATTAGTATATGCATAATCATATATATAGACTCAAACATATATTCTTGCCAAAATTTTCAATGTAATCTACACGAATTATAAATATGAAACACGAATTAAAATCATACTGATCGATTTTTTCAAATTTGATACCATAACTTATAATTTATATCAATTTAGGTAAATTTGGTTTATATACCGTAAATGACTAACGACAAATCTTACGTGTCTGTTATTATAAAATAAATATTTTATTAAACTATTTTAACAAAAGATACTATTAAAATTAAAAAGAAATAATTATACAACATTATTATTTATGTATTAAATAATCATATGGCATTTTTGATGAAAGTAATTTATTTAAATTTTTATTAAAAATATTTAAAAGAATTAAAACACAAAAAGTTCTTTTTTTTCAATGAATTATAAGAAGTGATTAGGCCAATGACAATATAGCAATCATTGCTTTGACATTTCTATGTAATACCTTTGTTGAAGCTCGAGGATTGTTGAACTAGAAATCACAATGCGTCAACATTCACAAGGGTTATTGTATTGCTTTGTTTTAATTAAACAATGTAATATTAAAAATATTAGACAAAAATCACATCACACATGAGCATTCACAAAGGCTATTATAATAGTTTATTTTAATTAAGCAATCGAATTTTCTTTGTGTATACTAATTTTAAGTCGATACCCTTTTGCTTCCGAGTTTCGGGTCACACCGACTCGATAATCCATCGTCTAGGGTTTATATTTGACATAAGACCCTCAATCATTTCTCGTTTCTTCACTACCTCGACCACCACAACAATCCCAATCTCTTGACAACCTTTCACAGCCATGGATTTTAACAAGAAACGCAAGGCCGACGAGAACGGAACCACCAGTCCCATCCACGCCGTAGCAGCCTCGCTGCTTACTCCCGAAGACATCTGCTGATAATTTGACTAGTAATCTCTCTGTCACCATTTTCCACTGATATTTGTCAATAATGTTTTGTAAAGACAAGTTCTAATTCAACTATAGTGTCTCCTCAGGGCAATTTTTCAAATTCAGAAATGGATGAAATTCCAATTCCTGCGTGGTCATTTTCTGTTGAACAATGTTTGAATGAGTTCCATGTGAAGCTTGAAAAGGGTTTGAGCGCATCTGATGTGGAGAAGCTACGTGAGAGATATGGATGGAATGAACTTGTCAAGGAGGAGGGTAAGCCGATTTGACGCCTGATATTGGAACAATTTGATGATATGCTTGTGAAGATACTTCTGTTTGCTGCCTTTATTTCATTTGCTTTAGCATACTTTGAAGGAAGTGAATCAGAGGGGGAGCATGGATTTGAAGCCTATGTGGAACCTTTTGTTATAATGTTGATTTTAGTCCTTAACGCAACTGTTGGGGTGTGGCAAGAGTCTAATGCTGAAAAGGCACTTGAAGCCCTTAAAGAGATGCAATGTGAATCGGCAAAAGTTTTGAGAGACGGGAATTGGATACCGGACTTGCCATCCCGGGAGCTTGTTCCAGGAGATATAGTGCACTTGCAGGTTGGGGAAAAAGTGCCAGCTGATATGAGAGTTACTACTTTGAAGACATCAACTTTGAGAGCTGAGCAGAGCTCATTAACTGGAGAGGCAATGCCTGTTCTTAAGGGAACTAATCCTATATCTATCGATAACTCTGAGTTGCAGTCCAAGGAAAATATGGTTTTTGCTGGGACAACTGTTGTGAATGGCAGTTGTATCTGCCTCGTTATCAGCACTGGAATGAACACTGAGATAGGGAAGATACAGAAGCAGATACATCATGCTTCTATGGAGGAGAGTGATACTCCTTTGAAGAAGAAGCTGGATGAATTCGGAGGCAGGCTTACAACTGCAATTGGTCTGGTATGTGTAATTGTATGGTTCATCAATTACAAAAAATTTATCTCATGGGAGTTTGTAGATGGATGGCCTGCAAATATTCAGTTTTCCTTTGAGAAGTGCACCTACTATTTCAAGATTGCTGTTGCCTTAGCAGTAGCTGCCATACCTGAAGGTCTCCCTACTGTAATCACTGCTTGTTTAGCACTTGGAACGAGGAAAATGGCACAAAAGAATGCAATTGTAAGAAAGCTTCCTAGTGTAGAAACATTGGGATGCACCACAGTAATTTGCTCAGATAAAACTGGGACTTTGACTACAAACCAGATGTCTGTATCGGAGTTCTTAACTTTTGGTGGGAAGGCTACATCCTCTCGAATCTTTTCAGTTGAAGGAACAACTTATGATCCCAAGGATGGAGGAATTGTTGATTGGACTTGCTTCAACATGGATGCTAATTTGCAAGCCATATCAGAGATATGTTCTCTTTGTAATGATGCTGGGATCTTTTACGATGGACGACTATTCCGAGCTACTGGTTTGCCCACTGAGGCAGCTCTCAAGGTTTTGGTTGAGAAGATGGGAATCCCTGATATGAAGGATAGGGAAAAAATTCATGATGCAGACCTTGCTTTGAACTATTTGATTGATCACAGCACGATAAAATTAGGTAGATGTATAACTTAATTGTTGTATATCCGTGCTTTCTCAGAAGTTTTGAGCCGAATAAACTTATTGTTCACTATTGCCAAATGTAGGATCCTGTGAATGGTGGACGAAGAGATCAAAAAGGGTTGCCACCTTTGAGTTTGATCGCATTCGGAAGTCGATGAGTGTTCTTGTCAGGGAGCCCAGCGGGCACAATCGACTTCTAGTCAAGGTGGCTATTACTGATCTTATATCTGTATGCAAAATTGCTGATAGATTTGGTTATTTTCATTTCTCATGAGCTTGCAGTGATGAAAATCTGATATAGTAATTATCTATACTTTCCTACAGCAGTCCTGTAGTTGTTCGTAAGTTCATTCCTTTGACATTTGCAGGGAGCTGTTGAGAACTTGCTGGAGCGCAGTTCGCAAGTACAACTTGCAGATGGCTGTATTGTTCCTATTGATGAACCTTGTAGGCAACTGTTGACTCTGAGACTCTTAGACATGAGTTCTAAAGGACTAAGATGCTTGGGAATGGCATATAAGGATGAACTTGGAGAATTTTCAGATTACTATACTGAGGATCATCCTGCCCACAAGAAATTGACGGATCTATCTTGTTACTCATCAGTTGAGAGTGAGCTGATCTTTGTGGGAATTGTTGGTCTCAGGGTGAGCATTATCCTAGAATTTTATGTTCCTTACCCACTTACGTTGTCTATAGAAATTGTTTTGCTGTTTCACAGGATCCTCCACGTGATGAAGTTCACAAGGCGATTGAGGATTGTAGGGGTGCTGGGATTGAAGTCATGGTGATAACAGGAGATAACAAGAGCACAGCTGAGTCAATATGCAAAGAAATTGGGTTATTCAATGAATGGGATGAACTCAAAGGGAGAAGTTTTACAGGTAAAGAGTTCGCAGCTCTTTCCACTACACGACAAAAGGAGATTTTGAGTCGACCTGGAGGTAAGCTGATCTCTCGTGCTGAGCCTAAGCATAAGCAGGACATTGTGAGAATGCTAAAGGAAATGGATGAGATTGTTGCAATGACTGGAGATGGTGTTAATGATGCACCTGCACTTAAACTGGCAGACATTGGAATTGCCATGGGTTTAACAGGAACTGAGGTGGCAAAAGAAGCTTCAGACATGGTTTTAGCAGATGACAATTTCAGCACCATTGTTTCTGCTGTTGCTGAGGGTCGATCAATCTACAATAACATGAAAGCGTTTATCAGGTAACCTTTTGTTTGCAAGAAAATTTTTTTCCCTTGCAAATGGGAGTTAATCAGAAGAATTCAGTCATGTTTTGTTTCTGCAGGTACATGATATCATCTAACGTTGGAGAGGTGATTTCGATATTCTTAAACGCTGCACTCGGCATACCAGAATGTATGATACCTGTGCAACTTCTCTGGGTCAATTTGGTCACTGATGGTCCACCTGCAACAGCTCTTGGCTTCAATCCTGCTGATGTTGATGTAATGCAGAAACCACCCCGGAAAAGCAACGATGATCTTATAAACTCCTGGGTTCTCTTCCGCTACTTGGTATCTGTTCTTCAACATTACAATTTTGCTATTTTATGTAGTGAAAACTACCAAGTTAGTCATCTTCGCAACAACTTCTTCAATGCAGGTCGTTGGTTCTTATGTGGGAATTGCAACAGTAGGAATCTTTGTCTTGTGGTACACGCAGCCTTCATTTCTGGGCATTAGCCTTGTTGATGATGGACATTCCCTGGTTGAACTCTCTAAGCTTCGCACCTGGGGAGAGTGTCCCTCGTGGTCAAATTTCACAGTGTCTCCGTACAAGGTTGGCGGAGGACGCATGATCAGTTTTTCAAATCCTTGTGATTACTTCTCTGCCGGTAAAGTGAAGGCAATGACTCTTTCACTGTCAGTGTTGGTGGCAATTGAGATGTTCAATTCCCTAAATGCTCTTTCAGAAGACAATAGCTTAGTCACATTGCCACCTTGGAGGAACCCTTGGCTTTTAGTTGCAATGACAGTTTCGCTTGGCCTCCATTGCCTCATACTCTACGTCCCATTCCTGGCAGATGTGTTTGGTATTGTTCCACTGAGTGCAAGAGAGTGGTTGCTTGTCATCTTGGTTGCAGCACCTGTGGTTTTAATTGATGAGGTTCTTAAGCATGTGGGTAGGAGTCAAAAGAACAGAAACAGAAAGAAGAAGATAGAATAAGTGCAATATCAGTTCCAGGACACAATTATCTGGTTGTGAAACCGACAGATGAGGAGTTGTTGCTATGTCAGGATTATACTTTTACATGCTTTTGTTTTGCTACTTTGGTTCCTATACTTGGTTATGACACCAGAAGTATAGGCACCAAAATTATGATTTTAGTCCTTCTTGTCGTTTTAAAATCTCTGGTTTTTTTTCCCTGGAGCTATGTCTCGATGTTTAAAATCAAATTAAAATAAGTCGCTACTGGTTCACTGCTACTGGAAGGAATGGTGATGGCTAGAATCCTTGTTTCCTAGTTGTTACACTTGGAAATCTCGACGCAACTGAATGAATATCTCTGTTGAAACTGATCGAATTGGAGAAACCAAAATAGGCTAATACTTGCAGGATAGTTGATCAATTTTCATCCATCGACCAAAGTCAGTAGGGACTCAGAACCATCTAAATTTCTTATTAGCTTCTTCTTGGTATTGAACTTGGTCTCAATAGTTAATCATTCCTCTATGTGTACTTGCCAAGAAGTCCTGAGAATGTGACATTATCAGATGCACTTCCTTGTCTCTACATCAGAAACGATCACATAATGCAAGCTAATTTAACAATTACTACACTTTCAATTTCTTCATTGTTGCCCAAATATAATGACCACAGTCAACATCACAAAGGTCAGTCGATCTTAAATGTAATAGAATTTGCTGAACACGGGCTTGTCATGGGAATTGAAGAATCTTGACTCCAACTACAAGCTTAAGAATTCAATTCTATCAAAATCGAATAAAGGGTTTGTTAACTAGTGAAATAATAATGAATTTTGCTTGTTTAACTTTACTTTCACTGACAAATTAACAAGCTTTACAACCTCCTACTATGCAGAGAGTTAATGCTGTGACATATAATTCGAGTGCCCTTCTTAAATCTTGACGTTTAGAAGAAATTATACGGATCAGCAATGTTCATCTCTGCTCGTCCTCTGGTAGAGTCTGTCAGGTCAGTCTGCTGCATCTGTTTGACAATAATCGAGCACTCCAAGCATAAATCTGACACATGGGAAGTCCTCAAGTCATGATCCTAGGATAAAATCCATGTGATTCAAGCATGTGAAAGCCATTTAGAAGAAAGAAGACGCTGTAGGTATCACGTTCAAGTGTGCAAGTACTCTAGCAGAAATTGCCCTAACGTTTCTGCTCCCCCGCTGCGTTAAGTCGACCAAAGGAATGTGTGCAGAAGGACCATAATTTTGTCGAAACTCTGGCAGCTGGAAGATTTTTTCCAAAGCCTTTAGAGACTTCTCCTGCAATATCGTGGAAGGAGAAGAGAGAAACCTTATAATTGGTTCAATGGCTTGTGCTTGTGCAAGAACATTACTACCACTCTGGAGTTTTTCACCCTCAATTAGAGTCAAAAGTGCATCCAAAGCAGCCTCACATGCTTCAGGATGTGGATCTTGAAGAACCCTGACTAAGGGACTTACTGCATCGGCCTCTATAAGGCAAAATGATGATTCAACAGAACAGATTCCCCCATGAATGAGGCAACATGTCTCTTGTGGAGCTGAGAAGCACCAAAACCCCTTGCTTTTCAATACGGGCTGGCTCAGCCTCATTGAACTCTCTGAAAAACGACCGAGAGAAATGGCAGCATATTTTTTTGTTAAGGTAGTTCCAGAATCTAGCAGCCGTACCAGCACTGGAATAATGCCAATTTCAGCTGTTTTCTTTTGCCAGGCATAGTTCGTAGATACAGTGAAACGACATATGGCACCAACAGCACTTTCAACTAACTGCTTGTCGCTGGGATCAGTCTGATTGCTATTCGTCAAAAAGCTGACAATTACTTCAAGTACGTTAGCATCCAAAAGCCAACTAGTGGTCTGTTCATTCTCTGGAAGGAGAGAGATTATGCCCATTGCACTGGTAATTTCTTCCATGTCACCTGAAGATTGGATGATGCTACGCAGGGTCTCCATGCGTCTCTGATTCACATGCTCGAGGATGGCGGATTCATCAACATCTTTTACTATGAAACGCAACAGCTTCAGTGCACCCGCTCGTACATTTGGGTTCTCATGGCCGAAAAACTGAGCTAATACTTGCACGGCAGAGCACTGTTAAGTAATTCAACAAGTTAACTTGCATATGATGCAATTCCCAAAATTTTGACTATGCAAGGAAGTGCCAATCCAGATACTAGTGAGTACCAAATGGAGAGAAGTAAACAGAAAGACCAAAAGTTTCGAATGTCAATTAAGCTGAGAAGCAATCATAAAAGTGAGTTCCACATTTTTTTTTTTTTATTACCATCAGGAATAAGAGTAACCTGCCATGTACTTGTGATGGAGATATCCCAGCCTGATCCAGATTTATTAGACAAAGCATGAAGGTCTTACTCTTTCATTACTTTGCTATACTGCCTCCAGAGAAGTTTAAAGACTTCAAAATCAAGATTGTTTGAGAACTAAATGTGGGATCAGAATTTGGCCCTACAGTCTCACACTATAAACCGCATTGTGCTGGACTATTCAATCTCTTACCATCCCATTTCATCCATTTACTATCTTACATATCATATGGAGATTTCGGAGGATAACATATATATTATGGAATAAGCGAATCATAGTAATAGCTTTTGTAAATAGATGACATTATTGGAATTTAATAAAGTTTCTAGTTCAGCATAGCTGCCATTTTCTGTTTCTAATATTCAGTTCTCTTAACATGCATGTGTGTCCATGCAGATAATTTAGGCTTGCATACCTCGATCAATTTGGTTATGACATTCGATGATGATGGCGATTGGCACAAGGCCTGGAAGGTACGGAGAATATTCTGTTGCACGCCAGGCCCTGTCAAATTAATCAGATTAAAGAGCCTGAAGATATCTTCATCTGATTCCAACAATGAAATTGCTGTGGGGCTGTATTCTTGAGACACTGTTGATATAGCGAGATATTCAAGCGTGGCTGTCAATTCTTCTCGCAAACCTATATATGATGAGTTGTATCGGAAGAGAAGGTCAAGCAATCGGCTCACTGCACCTTCTCTAATCACCTTCAATCCATTTGCTGGTAAGCTTGAGAGATTCCTAAGAGCTTTGATAGCCACCCTGTTCATCTCAACATCATCATGTGCAAGCAAGTGAAGAAGCGGACCTAGGACACCCCCTTCAAATAATGATGCTTTGTTACGGTCAGTTAAGCCCAGTTCAGCAATAGTAGACGTCATATCCATTTTCACGTCTTCTGGACCTGGATTATTAAGAGGCATAATGTGCTTTAAAACAATAGAATGTTTCATTACTGCACAGCAAGTCTATTACACAACTCATTGCAGGAGTAGAGATTACAATTCAGATTCAACTAGAAACAATTCATTTACAGGTCATATAGTCGAAATGTGTTAAATGGTAGTCACTCGACATGTCAAGGTGGAACTTCATATGACAAATGCAGTATCACAGTAATCAGTACATGCAACAATTGCTTTATCTGACTCAAACAGCTCCAATAGAAATTCACCTTGATACTACAATTGGAAATTCTTTTCCATTTTTGGAGTACAGATTGACAAACGAAAAGAAAGAAAAGCTTAAAGAACTGAAGGGCCAATATGTCATAATAGAAGCTAAATCATCACATAGCTCATTAAGGATGGTTTTCCATGCTTCTTACATTTGATAAGTACCTTGAGATAGACGACAAAGCAAAGGTTTGAAGTAATTTGCCTTCGCCATCTGTTTGATATAATCATCAGAGAAAGACAGTATGTCCAACAGTTCCTGTGCATAAGCGGCTGCTTGACTGTCAACACTGGTTGACATAGTAACCAAGAGAAAAATGCAACTATGTGCCTTTCCAATGAAGTTCCGTATCAAATTACTTTTTGATAATACCAACAATAAAGCCGCTGCTAACTTCCCTTCCTCGACACGACGCCCAAGAGATCGAACAATACACTCAATTGAATTATCAACAGTAGCAAATCTTTCCTGCATCATGTTTCAGAATCCAGAAAACTTAAAAAGAGTTAAAATACCATGTTGTTACCAACTTATATCGTTAGAGAAAAATGAAACAAAAACCAGAAGCAGAATGTCAAATCAAAGCAATTAACAGTCTCGGAGAAGGATGATTATATGAATGAGATGAAACATTTCTTTTAAAAAGAGGGAGTTCTTTATTGGAATTAAGCTATGCAGCAAAGTATGAAAAATTTCCTCAACCAAAACCACATCCAAAAGAAAGGTAGACTTTAATTTGAATGCAATCAGATTTGTCAAACTCACTCTAAAATTCAAATTTTTACTTAGGGCCCCAACAAGCAACAAAAAAGAAAGAGTTTTGATTAACCCGTTATTATTCAGCACATTTGGATATTGAACATGTCATAATCAGTCCAAAAGACAGTTTCACCTCATGATTACTAATGGTGATCAATTGGGATATGGGATACCTTAGCATCATCACTATCTTTTGCTAGAGTGCAAAGGATTGCAAGAACTTGTTTCCTTATCTCACGATTTTTCCGACCGAGTAGTTCAATAAGAATTGGTATGTAATTTTCCAATATTATCCATTCTCGATGCCGGTCTCTTTGTTCACACAGATCATCCAACTGTTTCAAGCAATGAAGCACTTCTTTCTCGTCATCGTGTGCGAGTTGTGATTTCATGGAAGCAATATTAATCATTGTGTTTCTATCCTTCCATTCTTCTATTGACTGCCTCAAAGTTCTGTTTGGCCGTAGAATTGATGGATCCAGAGGATTCGTGGTCAGAGGACACAATTTATTCCCATCTGCAAGCCATTTTTCTATTGCACTTCTTTCAAATGTTTGTCCTGAAGAGGTCTCCACAGGGTCCACCATTACATCCTTAGTGATCGGACAGGAGAATGACTGGAGAGGTTCTAATGGTTGACTACCCAAAGAATTACGCTTGCTGAAATACATCTGCTCCTTTTCACTGGGAGATGAAGTAGCATCTGCCCTTGCTAACAAAGCAATTATTTGATCCATTTGTATAGCTTCAGCATGATCTTTCTTAAGCCGAACATTTTCAATTTCATTCTTGAATTCTTCAAATTCTTTCTTCAGTGAAGCCTTTTCAGTTGATATCCCAACTGTTTCAGCTATGCGCACAAGTAAGTCATTGGCATAAGAACGATCAACATTCCTCTCCTGTATTCCTGAATCAATTTTATCTAAAATCTCCTCTTCTGCTACAGCTGCCTTGAACCTTACTCTCTGCATAATTTCGCAGAGATTCACAATCTCATCAGCTATGCCTGACGAAAGATCCAGAGAAGCCAAAGGAAGAAGACTTAAGGCTCGGCTGAATTCTCTAGTAATGTGCTCCAAGCGTTTAGCTACTGTCCGGCAATTCATTAGAAGGTATACCTTGTTTCTCTTGGTGCACTCTTTAGTCACTTCCTTTGCATCTTTGACTTCATGATTGAGAATTCGGATAACATTGTTTAAGCTCTCGGAACCTTTGATATCTTTCTTATTCAGCTCTTTTAGGATGGGAACAATCCTCTCCAAGTAGCCGCCAAGTTCCTTAAAACTCTCCTTCTTGACGAATACGTTCTTGGAAGAGCATATAATCTCAATCATTTCCTCTATAATATTTGAAATGATTTCTGGAGCGGCATCTAGTACCATCCTGAAACGCCCAACAACCACTACGAAGTGAAGTCCTATATCACCTTCCGATTATATGATATCACCATACGACAGACATTATGGTTGGTTAAGTCATGCTGCACAGCGACATATCCATCCATCCTGACCCTATAAAAAGCTTTAAATTTGAATGCCCAGTGGAAACTAAATAAACATGTAGCTAACACCCAGATAATCAAATATAGAAACAAAAACAAGTGTTGGTATTCTGATTCATTGCCAATGGAATGTATGGAAGAATGAAACTTAACGAGTGCTGGTATTCTGATTCATTGCCAATGGAATGTATGGAAGAATGAAACTTTTGGCATGCTGAACTGAAATTCTGAGCTTTGCTTGATGAATGTGATTATTCAAAATGTATTTGAAATGTCCATCATTATCTTACATTTATAACAACAAATCTCTTAGGTGTTTTTGGTAGCTGAAACAAGGTATTAATGCATAATGATCTTAATGAGAAGGAGAAAGGTAGCAAAGCTTGTTGTTTAAGGAAAAGTTGAAAGAAACAGAAACAGGGAAAAATCAAAACATCATTAAGGTTGTTCTCCATTTCTCTTGCATTTTCCAGCAATCAAGCAACGACTAAAGAAAAATAAGGAAAAGTTTCAATAAGAGAAACAGAGAAAAACGAATTTTCCCATTTCTCCTGCGTTTTCCAGCAATCAATCAACGACTAAAGAAAAAATGCCTAAAACTTGTGTCCATCAGGGAATTTTCTCAACTTTTCATGAGAATTCAACAAAAGGGCACCAGGAAAAGGATCATTAGACGGTTCGTCTACGCTCAGAATGCAATTCCCAGAATCATATAACAGAGAGAGCACACATGATTGAGCTAGAAGTCAACTCGTTACAAATTCACTCGAACACCAAAGCTGTGAAGAATTTAACCATAGATAATCTCTTAACCATCCCATTAAATTAGTAGAAGATTCATTAACTGTGAAACGTCACCTTGCTATAATGCGATGTGTTTCTAATGCCAATAAACAGTAACCCACCCGATAGTATTTAACATCCAGAAATCTGCCAAATAAAATGCGTCCCAAGCTGAAATATCACAAGTAACACATCTTATAATCACTGACGAAGCAAGATACAAACCTGACTGGAGAACATCTGCCTATGAAAAGTTCATAAAAGCACCAACTGCTCAACGAACTTTGCCTGGAAATGCAAGGATAGATTTGCAGGAAAGCTTGAGATCGAGCTTTCCTGACCCCAAAAACACTGTAGTTATCTAAACCAAATGAACCCGTATACACCGCATCTGCAAAAGAAAAGAAGTACAGATAATAATGAAGTGAACTTTATGCCTTTTTCTATCCTTTTGATTGGTGATTACTAATAAAGAACATAACTTTCCATTTCTTCCTTTATGAAGCACCAAGTTCCTCTCTACCGGCGAAGACTACGTCCTAGTAATAGTCTTAGACCTGTCTCTTTGAGATCAAGGTTTTCTCTTTGTTGGTCTCTGGGTTGACTCTGAAATTCACTAAGCTAAACCGACGGCCACCAATAACTTTACTTATAAATAGAAAGGTGTTAACTTTTCACTTAAAACTAAAATTCTAAAAAGATCGCGGCTTTCACGATTGTGTCACAATTTTCAGGAATAAAATTATAAATCTAATTTTACGGTGTTTTATTATATATAATAAATTTCAGCTATTCATTTTTGCGGGTTTCATGTAGGTTCTACATAAATTAACATAGGATTCGTATAAATAAATAACTGAGATTTACTGGATACAATAAAACACTATAAAATTAGACAAAAGATCTGAACTCTAATTTCCACTCGAATTCTGAAATGGATCAAAGAAGATAGAAAATAAAAAGGAAAGAAAATAACCGTTAATGTCTTTATTGAACTACGTGATCACCTACACATATGGTCATTAAAAAGTTTTGGACTTTGCCATTGCTCAAGCTAATTCTAATGGATAACAACGGTAATAATTATTAAGCAAGTAAAAAAAGTTAAGAACTTAAATGAACAAATGAAGAACAAGTCTACTTTCGTAAATTATTATTTTACAGCTGGAAGTATGACCAAGCTCAAAGACAACAGCCACCAGAAAGAGATGTCTACAGCCGCCTGACTTGAAAAGTATTGAATGGAAAACTTATTCTCGATTCAAAGCCACTTCATTTCCACGCTCTAAAGGTTCTGATCAACTAAGGATCCCTGAGCTTTGTTACGTGGCCTGAAGTCCCTCTCCAATGACCGAATTGGTACAAAATTAGCTTCTATAAGACGAAACAAATTAATTTTCGCTTTTTGGTTTGTTTGCAACAACTTCTTTGTGAAAGAAATTTATGTGTAGAAATTATGTATTATTTTGTTATTTGCTAATCTATATATTTATGCATTTATTGGTTCAATACTTACCATACTGGTTGGGTCGGTATTTTCAGGCCCAGGCCTAGGTTCAACAATTAACGGCCCAGTTGAAGGAGATAGTCTCCCATGCAAACACTACGACTATGTGAAGACCTAAACCTAGCGA
>JAOSBM010000009.1:20286296-20302100 GCA_027568955.1 Erythroxylum tenue | reverse complement strand
ATTTTTCCTCTTATAAACCACAAAGACCATTAAGCCCTTAAACATAAGCCTTGAAACTTCAAGATTCAAGTGATATGCCAAAATTACCCCTCATACATTCTTACTACATTCATACCTTAATCCCATCAATTCAAACAGTAAATCATACTAACATTAACATGCTAATTACTCCCAAAATAACTAATCCAATAAGACCTCAAAAATTTAAAAAACATGCTTCAAACAATAAATAAAAAATGTGGGGTCCAGCACAAGGTAAGAAATCCTTTACCAAATAAATAAATAAATAACTAAAGAAAAGTGTATAATTTGAGTCAAAACAACATGTATTAGTAACTAGGCTTGAAAGCCAATACATATATATTAGAGAGAAAATAGATAAAAGCATTGCACACCCTAATATATTAGAGGGAGAATTACATGCCTAGACATCAATACCCCAGACAATTTCAAGAGGGTGTACTCTTGAAATGTTTTGTTCCAAATGAGAAGTCATCACAAAAGAACTATCAGAGGATGAGCCCTAAAGATCTGAGGACATGTCCCTTAAACCTCACTTTTAGGATCCTCGCCTAAATCCTTCAAGACGTTGGCAAAGCAGAAGCTAAATTTGAGGATCAGGCTTAAAACTTAAGCTTAGGGGCAAGCAAATCACTGACACTTAAGTTATCAATCCCTAAGTTTATGTGGTTCAACTTGATAAGCTCTTAACACTTGTTCAAACCCTTGATGAAAGATATGGGCATGATTTCATAAATCCAAGTCTTAAAAGACTAACTTTCCACAAAATATAAAACACATCCAACTTATACATTATGCAAGTGAAATATTATCTTTGATTATAAGTTTCTACATCTAATTTATTGTAGTATAGTCAGAATATAAATCTTACCATCAAAAGCTTTCAAACCCTTATCTCATTCCTCGAGCTCCAATTTTAGCTTTATTATAACCTTCTCATATTCATTAGTCATCTCACTTTGAGTCTAAGAGAGCATAATTGGCTCTAATTTAGACTTGTTGGTAAGGACTTCCATTTACAAAAGTTCTTAAAAGTAACTTATAAGATTCAAAATTCTACGTAAAATTCAAACATCTATAACTAAAAAATAGAAAAAAAAACAACAAAAACATTGGTAAGGTTGATCTCAAGTTGTTGACACAATGTCTTATTGTTGTTCTTTTCTATAACCTTCCTATTTTGCAACAAGAGTAGGCCTTAACAAGTTAATACCTCGACCAAAGTCCTCTAGAAGACTTAAGTTATTCACTTTAACATCCCATTTTGGGATAATTAGTTCTGCCATAGGGATGATGGCCTTGCCCTTCTCTTTGGTGGCTGTATTTTTAGAATTGGTTAACTTGCTCGTTTGGTAGATATTTACAAAGGATGCTACACCTTCATTGTCTATTCCTTTTCTGATTTGACTCAAATAATAAGATCAATATGAGTACCATTTTGGGTCTATAGAGTCACCTTATTTATTTTCCTTGAGGCATCTTATTTATTGTAAGTGGCAAACATAAGTTTGCATAGATTTATCCCTATGAAATATACATGGTGTTAGTAATAGCCATCCACCTAAAACTTAGTATATATAGTAAATATATCTATAGACCTACTAATAGGTGATGCCAACTTCTAACAAGTGATCTTCCTCCAACAGAAACACCTTAAGAGGAAGGGGATTCTTAGGATCTTATAAGAACTGTCTATAAGAGGCCAAAAGAGAATTTTACCACTATCTCTTGTTAAAGCCTACATTTACTTTGCTTCATTCCTGACTAAAGCCTTACTTACTATCATACTCTAAAGATAATAAGAAATGGTTCTTCTAACCATGCATTACCTTTGGTGATTTGTTGGGACTCATTTTAGGCTTAACGTTTGAATTATACCTGCTTAGAAGAGAAGATTCAGTGGGTTGTAGATTTTGTGCATGGGCCTAAATAAATATAATCAACTAATGTCTTTTAAATGACATGCTACTTAAAAGGAAGAAATGAGGCACCAATAAGATGGATGGAGTTGATATATTTTTACACCTATTTCTTTTAATACTTTATGCCAATAAGGTGTCAAATGGGAGCCTCAGCCCACACTCAAATTATATAATACACATACTAGGACTAAAAAAGAAAGCCCCCTAATTAGAAGAAGGTGCAGAATTATAATATATGAGGGAATGATGAATCCTTATCCCTTTAAAGAGTAACCACCCTATATCCACATCGACCTTAGCCTTACATTTTTTCATCATTCTAACATGAGGAATATTAACTTGATAGTGTTTTCCTTAATCTCTTCTTGTTGATTCTCCACTTCTAGAAATTGTAGACCTCTCAGTTTATTGCTTAAAGACATTAGTTTTATGACTTACGATATAAAAATATGATATTTTAACTTGAAAAGTATTTAAGAACTAAAACTGAACGTACTAACGAAAGTAACTAGACTTTAGAGCAAAGAATTCGAATGAAGGAGTTATGCAACGATAAAAGGTTCTTATTAGCTTTCTTGTAAATGTTGAAGTTTTCACAATAAGACTAAAGGGGAGAATTGATAAACCCTATTAATGACTTAGATATGTTATCCATCTAATAGACCTTTCCACTTCTTAAAGCATCTAGCCATTTTCTCGTATTA
Source organism: Erythroxylum tenue (assembly GCA_027568955.1). Classification (NCBI taxonomy): domain Eukaryota; kingdom Viridiplantae; phylum Streptophyta; class Magnoliopsida; order Malpighiales; family Erythroxylaceae; genus Erythroxylum; species Erythroxylum tenue. The sequence goes on along the minus strand of JAOSBM010000009.1, from coordinate 20,299,453 downwards.
AGAGTCCTTTCTTTCCACCAAAGAATTCACATATGTTTAATATGATAGTTATGTTAGTGAATGTGAAGACTTCAAGTGGGTTAAAAAGAAATTTAAAACAACCAAAAACCAACAATATTGACTTGTAACCAAATCAAAAACCAAAATAGCACAAATTAAAGCATAGAAATTATTATACCTAGAATTTAGTCTCCAAGTCAAATAGAAGGGAACTTGAGATGTAAGGTTAAAGCAAACACCACCTTGTCTCTCTCCACCTCCTTACTTTTGGTTGTGCCTCCTTGCACCAAATGAGATGCACTTCAAGGTTTTCACCAAAGATTAATTAGAAAGTCATTATTTCTTAATGCTATATGGCACTTTAATGGCCTAAATTTGATCCCAAAATAAGCTATGTAATGCGTGAGTGATTGCTCAACACATGAGCCAAATGGCAAAGTTAATTTTGTTCTTGTGAGAGGGATAAAGATAATGGGGAATTACGAAAAGATAGAGAAAAAAAACAACTGGAAAAATAGAGGAAAGAAACACAGCTGGGAGGACAGAAGAAGAATACCGAATATCATATTGCTTTTGGACAAAATTAAGGATGGCAAAGCCTCTTAATTTGTCTTATTTGCCCTTGTGTAAATAAATCCAAGAAACAAAGTGTAAGGCCAAAATAGTCACGAGGCTTTAAACTCATCCTTATGCTCGTTTTATGGACAACTCACGTCCTTACCAAGGTTGGCTAAGCAAATTTTCATTTAATTGCCACTTTGCCATTTAATTTCATGCTTTAAAATAATTAAACATTTGACCCAATTGCCATATAACTATACCATATAATTATATGCATTATTTTGTTGAGCAATAAAGTTATATTACATGTCATACATATCAAATAAATTTATCTAGGATTAAATTTGTTATATAATAACATTTATTCTAATACCATATGAAGAACAAAATAATTATAACACTTATAATTAATTTTATCGTTATATTCATATCTCTATATGATATACTAGAATAATTTTCTTTTTTTAATCAAATCTTTTCTGATGTGACCCATTGGGATCGATGTCATGTTGATAATAGAATTAAAACTCCTTTTAATTCTATAAATCATAAGTGGTATATAGCAAAATACATTATAATTACTCAAATGACATAGATGATAAGTATTGTACACAAATCACAATTCCGAAGCAATAATTGCCCGTGTCAATTCTCTTGTTACAAAATATTCTGAATAATTGCAAGATTGGAATGTGTCATTCTTGCCAATTTATTATTTCTAGATCTTCAAAGTATATTGTAAATATGATTAACTCCTTAATTATATTGCATGCATACAATATTACTTTATTAAGGGCCCATAGATATAATCGCTCATATCATATACGAGGAACAACATTATTCTTGATGAGCATTTATCCTCCATACAAGTCACATATACTGTGGCATTATTTGTATAGCTATCTGTTAAGGTTAGCGTTGGACAATACCAACAAATACATATTTCTCATGTAAGAAAATGAACATCTCATGATATAGAATTCAAAATACATATGAAACGTTAATGACATAAACACAATCCTAATAATGTTTCATTTAAGGTCTGTCGAATACCATAATCTCCATTATGTATCTGTGTGATTAAACCAATAACCCCTTATCGAATGGTTTACAGAACATCACCATCATTTAATCCACACACTAATCTTTTAATGGTCAATTATTATTCCATGTTAATTACCAAGATTAGCAACATTTCAGAGTAATCATTATTTTCCACTTCAGAGTTCTACAATCCAAGTCCTCAACTTACATAATCCATAAATAATGAAAACTTATGGAACAAAATGATATAAACCATATAATTCATGAACATAGCTGTTAGAATACAACCATCTAATGATTAACTTCTAGATCATAACTGTAACGCCCCAAATTAGAATATCAGTGTGATGTTTGGTTTTGTTTGTTCTGTCTTGGGTGGCATCCATGTATCCTCCCAGGGGGTATTTGGGTGTTACAATAACATTAACAATCTCCCACTTAAGCTAGAGCTAATCCAAAAACATCTTTATGTATAAAAGCCCTAAAAAAATGTAGCCTCATAAACAAAATGCATCTTTATGCATAAAGAAAAAATGCACTTAAACCCAATCTCCAACGTATCTAATACCCATTGATGCAGTGTGAACCACGTGTTTGTCTTGAGAAGGAGGTTTTATCAGCAGGTTGACTTTGTTCCCGACCGAATCAACTCTACAAACCTTTACTTCGCTCCTCTCTACGATCTCTCGTATAAGGTGATATTGCTGTAGAATATTCTTGAACCTTTGGTGTGACCTAGGTTCCTTTGCTTGAGCAAAAACCCCATCGTTGTCACAATAGAGCTCAATTGGTCCAGTGGCACTAGGAACTACTTTAAGTTCAGAGATTAACTTTTTCATCCAACATCTCTCTTTAGCCACTTCGCAAGCGGCTATGTATTTGGCCTCGGTGGTGGAATCAGTTGTGGTCTCTTGTTTGAAACTCTTCCAGCTCACAGCTCCTCTATTGAGGATGAACATACCATGATTGCGATCTCATTTTATCACAGTCGGTCTGGAAACTAGCATCAGTGTAACCCCTTACAACGAGCTCAGAATCCCCGCCATAGACAAGGAACATATCTTTAGACCTTTTCAAATACTTGAGCACATTTTTTATCGCAGTCCAATGTGCTAAGTCTGGAGTAGCCTGATATATGTTGGTCATACTCAGAGCGTATGATACATCAGGGCCAGTGCATATCATGGTGTATATGATAAAGCCAATCACCGAAGCATGTGGAACTTTGCTCATCACATCTAGCTCACTAGGTGTTGAAAGACACTGGTTCTTGCTGAGATGGATACCATGTGACATGGGCAAGAAACATTTCTTGGCATCTTGAATGTTGAACCTCTTCAACACTTTATCAATATATGTACTCTAGCTTAATATAATGAGCCTTTTAGATCTATCTATAGAGATCTTAATGCCCAAGATATAGGCAAGCTCGCCTAAATCCTTCAATCAGAATACTTTCATTAATAAGGATCTGACGAACTCCAACAAAGGATTGTCATTCCTGACGAGAAGTATGTCAACCACATAAAACACCAGGAAGACTATTGGATTCCCACTAATCCTTTTGTATACACAAGGTTCTTCCTTGTAGTTGAAAAAATCCAATTTTTTTATTTCTTTGTCAAAGTGCTTGTTCCAACTCTGTGATGCTCGCTTTAATTCATAAATGGATCTTTGAAGCTTGCACACTTTTTTAGCAACTTTTGGATCCACAAAACCCTCTGACCATGTCATATAAACATCCTCTTTTAAATCTCTATTTAGAAAAGTGATTTTGTCATCCATTTGCGATAACCACTAGAAGGATCTGAATTGACTTAAACATAGCCACAAGCCAGAAGGTCTCATCATAACCAACTCCTTGAACCTGTCTGAAACCTTTCGCAACAAGTTGTGCTTTTTAAGTAGTCAAATTTCCATCTATGTCTGTCTTCCTTTTAAAAACCCACTTGTTTTCAATGGATTTTACCCCAATAAGAAGACCAATTAAGTTCCAAACCTAATTGTCATATATGGATTGTATATCAAATTTCATGGCTCCAAACCATCCATCGGAGTCTAGCCTTTCCATTACTTCCTCATAGGTCAATGGATCTTCGATGTCCAACACCACCACCTCGTGTAGTCACATATACCTTTCAAGTGCACAGACTACCCTAGTTGACCTTGGCAGCAGAACTACTTCTAATTGACCTTCCTGTACTACTCCTTGTGGCTCAATTGAAATCATATCTATTGAAATCATCAGTAAACATGATGAAGTATTGAAAACCACCTCAAGCATTAGTACTCATTAGTCCACATACATCACTATGTATTAGACCCAATAAGTCACTTACCCTATCACCTTTCTTGGTTAGGGTATCTTGGTCATTTTTCCAAGTAGACAAGATTTGCATGTCCCAATCGATTCCAATTCGAATTAACCAAGAAATCCCACTTCTTGCAATTTCTTGATGCGCTTCTCATTTATATGACCTAGGCGACTGTAACACCCCAAGCTAGGGGTTAGAACATTGAGGAATTTCAGTGTACTACTGTATGCTGTACATAATTAAGTATTCACTGAAAAGTGCATATGTATTTTTACAAATAAATTGTACACGTTTGCATTTACATATTTCGGGTATAATTGATTTATACATTGTGAATAGATTATGAAAATTTTATTCGGAGAGTATTGGAATTATTTTGGAATTTTTGGGAATATTAGAAAATTTTTCTAAAAATTTTGGGGTATTTATGGACTAGGAAAATGTTGCAAAAATAGACAAATGGTATTATGACATGTGGCAGTCTTAGATGTCGACAAAGGGTTGTCATGCAAGGAGCCACGTGTCTATGAGTTATTAAAGGAAGCTATTACAAGTTGCTTTGTAACTTTGCTCTGTAGCTTTGGTCTCTCTTCGGCATAGCTTTGGTCTTCTTTCTTACTGCTGTGATTCTTCTGAAAATAAGGTAAGTAAACTTCTAAGTTTCTGAGTTCCATAACTGATTTTCGGTGATGTTTTGCGTGCTGGAATTAAACACATGCATGAGTTATATTAGTTGAATGGTTTCGGTGAAAGTGATGATGAGATAAGTTGATAACATTGTACAATGGAAAGGTGGAGGTGTAATACTGATTGCATGTAGCTTAAAGAGAAATTTAGTGAAGGAGAAAGGTTTCGGATGAGTTGAGTGGCTATGATGAGTGGGTGTTAATGAAAATGAATGTAGCAGTAGAGAGAGAAAGCACAGATTCCATATTCAGTTTTGAAGCTTGATTTTTGATACTTGAGTTTTGAGTTGTATTAGAGTAAGTGGACTTGGAATGGGAGTTAGAAATGGTGTAGAAGAAGTGGAAAAAATGCATCAGATGAATGTAAGATAGAAAAATGAAAACATACAGATAAGTATGGCATTTGTATGAACAATATTATGCATTTTTGGATGATTATGTTGAATCTTGATTTTTTGATTTGTTTGAGTTGTGATGATCTGAAATGGAAGTAAAAGAGTTGGGTTAGATGATATATGTGTTCATTGAATAAGACTGAAGTGAGAAAATTTGGAAAAAAGTTGAAGGAGTTGTTCGGTAATGGAGGAAGAAGAAGAAGATCGCAAGTCACGATCGTGCAAAAGCATGATCGCGACTCTGTTGCTTGCATGATCGCAACTTTGGCCAAAAGTTGAAAAGCACGATTGCGACTTTCACTTGTTTTTCCTTAAGAGACATCCTTTGATATTTTTGCTATAACTTCTTCACCCGATGTCCAAATGACTTGATTCTTAGACCATTAGATTCATAAGACATTAATATACATCTTCACCAAAAATCAAAGCTTTCTGAAATGGTTTGATTGATGAATTTAAGATGGAAATGTGACTGTACTGAAGTATGATAACTTGGAATATTTTACTGAACATACCTCGGTATTTGCTTATATCTTGATCTGTGGATCTCATAATGGGATGATTCTTACTTTGAATTAAACTAGGGATATAGGAATACAAATTTTCTGAAGAGATGGAATTCTAATTCTGCCTCTAAGAATATAAGAATCTGATTGAAAGTTGAGATAAGAATTCTATTGAAGCTTAAGAACATACTGAAATCTTTTGAGGATAACTTTCAGTATACTGAACCAAATTGGATAAACTTGGTATCATTGGAAACCTAAGACAAAGAAGAACAACTTTCTAGAAGTAAGTATTACCTAATTACCTCACCTTCTTGATGAGAATAATTGAACAAAGTGAACTCGAAAGTTGGTTGTGAAATAAATTTGGATTGAGCAAGTGAATAGGGTTTCACATGATTGACAACATGACAAGATTAAGGATAAGAAGCCTAGGAATTCGTCATGAACATGCAACATACATATTCAGTATACATGAATGTGCATAATTGAAGTTATAGTTGTGCACAATAATGATATGTGTTTGTATTGAATGCTATAGAGGAACGCATCGAGCGACAGACTCCATATATTATCGGGACTTCGAGGCAATAAGCAACAAGGAAGCTTTAGTAAGTAATTTAGTTGGTCTTATCTGTAAGTAAATCTTGATGAATATTTTTTAAGTAATTCAGTAAGTAATTTTTTATAATTCTGCTTTGACTGTTTGTTTGCTACCGCTTTTGGTCCATTAAATGATTTGTAAAGCTGTTTGATGATATGTAAATTGGATTTCAGATATTCTGTTTTTGATTATGTTAAGTCCTAGTTGTGAGTAAATAGGTATGCCTAGAAGGGTCTGCAACTGCTCCTATACTGGCATTTCGGTGTCTCCTGTTATTGACAATTCGGTGTCTCCTGTATTGACACTTCGGTGCTCCTATACTGACACTTCGGTGTCTCCTGTATCGAGACTCAAGTCTCTCCTGATATATGATGCCATTTATGGTATCTCCTGTATATGTCCCGTTACCCACTTCTGTTCATGGATTTTCAGTCTGATTCGTTTTGTATTTTGATCTATAATAAGATAAGATTTGATATGAAGTAAATGTGAAATTTTGACCTGATGGGTTAACACCCTATTCTGTTAATCTGTTATGTATTCTGTAAGTTCTGTTCTGTTATTGAAATTCATTATGTTTGTGATGCTTGCTATAACATGATTCAGTAGAAGATGTTGTTACACATACTTTAGTTATTACTCACTAAGTTATATGCTTAGCACGGTAGATTTGTCCTGTGTAGGTTCTGAAAGAGGGACGTAGGAACTGGGACAAGACAGCCACGATGGCCAAAGGAGTCTGATTTTTGTTTTGTTCATATGTATTTTGAGATTGTTTTTGGACTTGTATCTGAGGTCTATAACTCCTGAATTTTTATTTTGATGGGTTGTAATAACCTTAATTTAGGCTTATTTCCAAAATTATGATATGCGATGTATGTTTATTAAGATTCTGATAATGCATGTACAAAGTGTTTCGTATGTTTTTGAATGTTTATTGTTGAATGTTATGCTTCCGCGAAATGTTTCGCATTCGTTTTGATATATTATGTTCTATTTTGCGTGACGCTCGCAATATCCTCCCAGAAGGTATTAGGGCATCACAACGATAATGTCACATAAGAGTAGTACTCTCATGACAAGTCTTGAGCCTTTTGCTATTAACCTTAAGGACCAGTTTATCCATCTCAAGCAAGTATAAATCATTCTTAACGCAAAAAGATCCATAAAACAAAACATATCTATAAAATGAATAAGATCAATTTGAGATGGTAAAGGAGAAACCACTATTGTCCAAACAAGAAACAGAGATAATGTTTCAAGAGATGGACGGAACAAAATGTACATATTTAAGTTCCATTACAAATCCACTGGGCAAATGCAACTTAACACATCCAACAACAATGGTTACAACACTTGCACCATTTCCGATGCGCAGCTGCACTTTGCCGTTTCCAAGCAACCTCCTATCCTTTATTGCCTACATATTTGAACAAACATGAGCACAAGATCTGGTAACCAATACCCAATTAGAAATAGAGGTAGCAAGGTTAATCTTAATAACATATATACTTAAAGAAGAAGATGGAATCTTCCCATGCTTCAAATCCTCGAGGTATTTAGGACAATTTCTCTTCCAATATCCTTTGCCTTTATAATAAAAGCACTCGACATCGAAAGGGGTCTGGACTTGGGACTGCTTGAAGCCACCACTTGAGCCTTCCCTTTGTCACCTTTGGCCTTTTTCTTAACTTTGTGCTTGTTCTTGCCTTTCTTTATCTTTTTTCCTCCCAAAACATAAGAAACTCCTTTCTTCATTTCCTGTTCAACGGGCTTGAGCATTCTATAGAGTTCCTTCAAACTGTTCTCCATCATATTCATATGGTAGTTCATGATGAACAACGAATAACATGGAGGCAAAGAGTTGAGGACAATGTCAGTGGATAACCTTAGGTCCAACGGGAGACCTAGCTTATCCAATTGCTCCACAAGGCTCATTACATTGAGCATATGAGTGTTTATAAAAGTACCCTCTGACATTTTAATAGCTAGAAGAGACTTGATCACGTTATACCTCTCAATACGGGCTTGCTCAAGAAACATTTTCTTGAGCTGCTCTATGATGTGGTACTACATGTTCAGCTCGAATCGCTTTTGCAATTCTGGTGGCATTGTCACTACCATGAGGCATTGTACATCAACCTCATCATATGAGTGCTTGTTGTACACGTTGACCAATTCCTTAGTAGGTCCTTCAAAGGGTGGTTCGAGAAGGAGAGCATTTAAGACATATTCCTTTCACTCCTGGTTGAGAACAATTCTCAGGTTTTAGTGCCAATCCATAAAATTTGAACCGTTGCGGTTCAATTTGACCTTGTCCAATATAGAACGCAAAGAGAGAGATTGATTCGATATAATCTACAACATTTTTAAAAAAAATTGAGTTAAGTTCACGTAAATGTTTTATTTCCAAAATAAAACTTCCACTACAACTTTTAAACTTAGTCTCTTTTATTGTAGGTCTAAGATCCTTTTCTTTACTAAGAACAAGTTAGCAACGACATGAAACTTGAACTTATCTATTTTAGGTACGCAACTCTTTGTTAATCACAACATATATGACTCTTGGATTGTTAACATCTAATGTTAATAAAAATCTTTTCCCAAGGTCTAAAATTATTTTGGTTCCTTTGTTAAGTGAACCTCGCTCTATTTGGTTTGACATGTCCGATATACCCCACGACTTCTAAAGATAGAAAGTGACGCTTGCTAAGCAGGTCTTGTCATCTAATGATTAGTAATTTAACGCAGATAGAGCAGGGAGGGGAAACAACTTAATATTATATAGGATGTTTCTTTAAAAAAATTTAGTGATCAAATTGTCACACAATCTGTCAATCATATTATATTAATTACAATTTCGAATTATTCCATATAACTCAAGAAATTGTTAATCCTTAAGTTAAGAGTTTATATATGGCAGTCATGTTAATATTACACCTCGAGTTACCTTACCCATGGTGGTCATGTTAACGTACATCTATACCTAGCCTATGAAATTCATAGCATCACAAATGATACTAGACATATGCTACGAGTTTTGTATGGCCTTTGTGAAACTTTTCCCATGTCTTGTTGTTTTCTTCACCATCTTTATGGTCAAATCAAAACATCAAATTTAAATGCCCATTCCAAAAAAGAACTATTCTAAAAGGAAATTAAAATTATATTTTTTTAATCCCCAATCCAAATATAATAGGCTTGCAAGCCTCAAAAGAATGAATTACATCAAAAAGCAAGTTAATATACTTGCTTAATTAATTAATCTAATTAATTAACTTTAATGGACACCAAAGGCCACTTTTTATTTTCATTCACAAAGAAGCAATACAATACAAGGCATTGACATTTTGGCCATACAAAACTATCTTTCATCCTTACAAAAACAAGTTAGTGCCAAAACAAAAGCAACATTTGCATTTTCCGGTATGAACAATTCATTCACCATTAATAAATAAATCAACTACAAATGTGTAGCCCAAAAAAATAAACGACAAAATATATATTCCATTGGACATCAAAAAAATTTCTAATATTTAAACATGGCAATTTCTCACAAAAATTCCATGTAATAAATTATAAAAGTTAGAATCACAATTTGTCAATTAAGGCCATTAATAAATCCGAAAATAAAATATATATTGGAAAGACTTATAAATATTAATCTATCACATAGACTTAACCTTTATAACCTAAATAACAATCCTATTAACTTAGTTTAGGAATATCCCAAAACAATTGGATGAAAAACGAGCAAGTGCAAACCGATGTTGGAAAAATTTCAGCTTTTTTAATCATTTACATTCCTTGCTAGCAATTAATATAACAATTAAATTACTTGTTCCTAGGTCTTAAAACACAATCAAATCAATGTTTAAAACCCATAATAACACCCAATCAGTTATAGGAAAAAAACTGTTTAAATCAGAATTATTAATGCACAAAATAACTAAACTATAAGACAAGCAATCAATTAACCAAGTTATCATGTAATAACTTTGTACTAATTTAGTCAAAATTGGTCACACAACAGAGCCTAAGCTTTGTTACCACTGTCGGTTATGTAAAGACTTCAAGTGGGATAAAAAATTTAAAACAACAAGAAGCCAACGATCTTGTCTTACAACCAATTCAAAAACCAAAATAGCACAAATTAAACATAAAAATCAGTATACCTAGAATTTGGTCTCCCAACCAAATAGAAGGGAACTTGAGATGTAAGGTTGAAGCAAACACTACGTTGTCTCTCTCCACCTCCTTCCTTTCGATTGTGCCTCCTTGTATCAAATGAGATAAACTCCAAGGTTTTCACCGAAGATTGATTAGAAAGCCATTATTTTCCAATGCTGGATGATACTTTAATGGCCTAACTTTGATCCCGAAATCCCCCAAAATAAACTATGTAATGGTTGATTGATTGCTCAACACATGAGCAAAATGGCAAAGTTAATTTTGGCCTTATGAGCGGGATAGAGATAATCGACAACTAGGAAGAGATAGAGAAAACAGCAGCTAGAAAAATAGAGGAAAGAAATGGCAGTTGGGAGCAGAAAAGAAGAATACTGAATATCATCTTGCTTTTGGACAAAATAAGGGTTGATAAAGCCTCTTGATTTGTCTCATTTTCCCTTGTGTAAATAAATCCAAGAAACAAAGTGTAAGGCTCAAATAGTCATGAGGCTTTAAACTCATCCTTATGCTCATTTCATGGACAACTCACGTCCTTACCAAGGTTGGCTATGCAAATTTTCATTTAATTGCCACTTTGCCATTTAATTTCACGCTTCAAAATAATTAAACATTTGACCCAATTTTCATATGACTATACCATATAATTATATTCATTATTTTGTTTAGCAATAAATTTATATGACATGTCATACATATCAAATTAATTTGTCTATGATTAAATTTGTTACCTAATAGCATTTATTCTAATACCATATAACGAACAAACTAATTATAACACTTATAGTTAATTTTATCATCATATTCATATCTCCATATGATATACTAGAATAATTTCTTTTTTCTAATCAAATATTTTTTGGTGCGACCTATTGGAATCTATGTTATGTTGACAACAGAATTAAAACTCCTCTTAATTCTATAAATCATAAGCGGTATATAGCAAAATATAATATAATTACTCAAATGACATAGATGATAAGTATCATACACAAATCATGATCCCGACGCAATAATTACCCATGTCAATTCTCTTGTCACATATTATCCTGAATAAATGCAAGATTAGAATATGTCATTCTTGCCAATTTATTCTTTCTTAATCTTCAAAGTAAATCGTAAATATCATTAACTCCTTAATCATATTGCATGCATACAATATTACTTTATCAAGGGCCCATAGATATTATCGCTCATATCATATACAAGGGACAACGAAATTCTTAATGAGCATTTATCTTCTATACAAGTCATGCATACTGTAGCATTATCTATATAGCTACCTGTTAAGGTTAGCATTGGACAATACCAACAAATACATATTTCTCATGTAAGAAAATGAACATCTCATACCATAGAATTCAAAATACATATGAAACATTAATGACATAAACACAATCCTAATAATGTTTCATTTAAGGTCTGTCAAATACTATAATCTCCATTATGTATCTGTGTGATTAAACCAATAACTCCTTATCGAATGGTTTGCAGAACATCACCATCATTTAATCCACACACTAATCTTTTATTGGTTAATTATTATTCCATGTTAATTACCAAGATTAGCGACATTTCAGAGTAATCATTATTTTCCATTACAGAGTTCTACAATCCAAGTCTTCAACTTGAATCATCCATAAATAATGAGAACTCTTGGAACAAAATGATATAAACCATCCAATTCACGAAAATAACTGTTAGATTACAACCATCCAATGATTGACTTCTAGATCATAACACTACAAGTTGGTGACAAGCTGTCATAAATTGAAAAGATTGACTAATCATAATGCATGTCTCTAGCTAGAAATCTTTTAAAAAATTTGTTCACTTGCACACTTCAAACTTGCAAAGTTCCATTAATATGGTTAATAGACAAAAATTGGCAAGAATTAATATGTAATAAGCTTAAGCCCATTCCCAAAAGTCAAAGGGCCCATACTTTAGGTCTTTTGACAACTCGTAAACGGTATTTGAGAAGCCCATACCTTGGTCTTTTGACAATACAGTGCACATTGGGTCTTTTCTAATGTGTGTTACCTAGTTCATCTTTTGGGATACGACTCCTCCCTTGTTAGATCCTTGTCACTTAGTCTCCCATACTCAAAGCTGGACACATGTAGGAGTGGTTCTAAGTTCCCAATCGTCTATAATCCTATGTAAATAAGGTGAAACAGAAAAGGAAGGTAACCAAGAAAAGATACAACTGTAGCCTAAAATCTCTTAAGAAAATGAGAAGCTAACTTAAGTATTAGAGTAAGTAATTAAAACTTACTCCAACATTGTCTTATAGGAATATGCCCGCATATAAACATATACATGTAAGGTTTGCAGGCTAGTCGGAATAAGCTAAATCTAATTTAAAAGGAAATCTTATGCTCAAATTTTACATAAAAGGATAAGTAGATATATAGAGTTAAAGTTGACGAACACAACATTATACAACACAAATATGTTCACAGTATCTTGCACAAATTATGCCTATATTATCATACTCAATCATAACCTAGATTACTCAAAATACACCTAAATTGTGAGAGATTTTAAGTTGTTGACAATTTATTTAATTATAATCCAAAAGGTGTCGGTCACACAGCGGCAACAAACCAGAACCAATAAACCTTTCCCTGTGCGAACAACTACAACCAATCCAACAAAAAAACAGCAGCCAACAAACTCACCAATGCACGAAATTAAGCAGCAAGCAATAAATAATACAGGCAATTTTTACGTAGAAAACCTCCCTCAATGTGAAAAAGGAAAAACCACGGGACCTGGTCCAGTAAAGAAAAACTCCACTATCATCAATCAAGTTACAAAGAGTTTTTCACCTCTAGATATAACTAGAGTCACCA
>JAOSBM010000009.1:20266770-20277505 GCA_027568955.1 Erythroxylum tenue | reverse complement strand
AAAAAAAAAGTATACCGAGCTTCACCGACTGATGTAGTACGCCACCCTCGCGGGGCACAGACTCGGATATCACCAACAACGATATCGGGTTCGGGTCACTCGGGAGTGGAGTGTTACATTACGCATACTGTGACATTATGTGTATAACTACCTGTTACGGTTAGCGTTGGACAATGCCAACAAATACACATTTCTCATGTAAGAAAATGAACATATCATACCATAGAATTCAAGACACGTATGAAACATTAATGACATAAACATAATCCTAATAATGTTTCATTTAGGGTTTGTCGAATGTCATAGTCTTCATTATGCATCTGTGTGATTAAACCGATAACTCCTTATCGAATGGCTTGTAGAACATCACCATCATTTAATCCATACACTAATCTTTTAGTGGTCTATTAATATTCCATGTTAATTACCAAGATTAGTGACATTTCAGAGTAATCATTATTTTCATTATAGAGTTCTACAATCTGAGTCCTCAACTTGAATAATCCATAAATAATGAAAACTTATGGAACAAAATGATATAAACCATCCAATTTATGAACATAACTGTTAGAATACAACCACCTAATGATTGGCTTCTAGATCATAACACTAACAAGCACAACTAACACGTGGTTGTATCCCATATTTTGTGAGGTAAGGTAAGAGGGCTTTGTATTCACCTCCTATGTTAGTGTGAAGAGCTTTGATTTTTCTGTTCAACTGGAGTTTTACATTGGCTTTGAATTTGACAAAAACTGATAGAGTATCAAATTTAATTTTAGGGGATAAAACCATGTGAATCTTGTGTAGACATCAACAAAAATAAGATAGTATTTATGTCCTTCAGTTGAGAGATATGGAGAGGGTTCCCAAATATCGAAGTATATGATGTCTAATGGATTTTGAGCGGTTATGACATGAGTTTGAAAAGGTAGGTCATGTTGTTAAGATTAATATTGAACTTCATTGAACTTATAATTTGTTTTAAGATACTGTTGGAAGGATGGCCAAAGATTAACATTTTTTTATGCTATGCTTGTCTCAAAATGACTACCCTTTAAAAGAGAAGAAACTTTCTGTTATGAAAAACTAGACTTATGAGCAGGGTATGTTTGCATGACTGACCTAATTTATTGGGTAGTTTAGTCGCTTTAAGGTTGTAGCGGCCATTTCGAAGCACTCCCTTGAGCAAAATCTTCCCTGTTACTTTGTCCTTAGAAAACTTTCGTTAGTAAACTCAACAGAAATTTTGATGTCTTTGGTAAGTTTAGAAATGCTCAGCAAATTTTTGGTTATGGTTGGAACATGTAGAATTTGTTTTAGTGCAAGAGGTGTGTGTGTGTGTATTATCTAGGAAATATATGTAAGATGAGCCAATATTAGCAATAGGAAGAGAGTTACTATTACCAACAGTGAGTTGATCATTTCCAACGCACTCAGAACTTATTGACAGATTATTAAGGTCCACTGTTACATGATTTGTAGCCCTACTGTCTATAAACCATGTATTGTTATTGATTGCTTCTGAGGAAGGATATCCATGCTGATTTTGAGCCAAATAGGATTGAGGACAGTTTTGTGCATTGTTATGTGTTTGTTAAGTGAAGATGTTCTGCCTCCATGGTTGGATAGTGTTACCTTGCCATGATATATTAAACCTTTTGTGATATTTCAGTGCTTCATGACCGAGTTTGTGGCAAAGCTAACAAAAGATTCTATTTCCATTCCATCTACCTCCTCTCCTACTATTTCCTCTTCCTCTAAATCTACTTCTTCCTCGTTGATTGTTTTGATTGAAAGTTGCAGAGTTTGCAGTTGGTGATGAGATATCTTCTTGATTAATTGCGTTCATATTGGATTCCGATTTGTTTTAAAATTTTTACTTATTATTTGCTTAATGTTTATTCATGCTTGGTTGTTTGTTTAATTATTTATTTTTAGAATTGGGTCATTAATGTAGTAGGCTTGAATAAAGATTGAAATTAGTTGAAAAGATGGGCAGTTAGTTAGAATTAATGTGGAGTTAATGGATTGGAGGTGTAGAGACATAAAAGACAAAAGAAGGGCAAATAGGGAAAGGCCTTGTAAATGGGGGGCATAATTGGAAGAATAGGTTAAATTGTCTTAAAATTAGAAGAGGGAAGGAAGTTGTCGTTGGCAGCCAAAGGGGGAGAAGAAAAGAGAGAAAACGTGAGGGAGAGAAAAGAAGGAGAAGAAAAAATCGAAAAACTAAGGAAGAAGGAGGAAATTTTGTGGAAAGAAAAGAAGAATCAAGCTTCTAAAGGTAAGTTCTTCATCTTTTCTTCTTGTTTATTGAAGAAATGAGTTGTGTGTGAATGAAAAAGTTTAGAGAGAGAAAAGGAGTTTTTGTGTTGGGTGTTGGATTAGAGGAAGAAGATGGGTTTCTAAGTTAGGTTTTGGGTTTCTAACATATATGGACTATGGGTAGGTTAAATTTGAGCTTGATTAGGGTTAATTTCATTTTGTTGTGATTATGAAAATTGGAGAATTTCCATTTGAATTGGAATTAAATGGGAAGTTTGGTTGTGTTAGGAAATCAAGAACCTACCCAAGAGCAAGAGGAAGGGCACTATTGAAATTAGATTTTTAAGAGTATAAGGTGGGTAATTTATTTATAGTTATTGTGTAATGGGCAAAATGCCTTATGTGTGCATTTATGTGTATGTATATGCTTGAATTGATAAATTGTGAATTGCTATGATGTGTTTTATGTTATGTTATACATTGAAAGATGTATGACATTGTGATAAAGATTGAATTGTGAGCATGATTATGCTATGCCTTTTATCATGGCATTTTGATTGAATGAAAAGAAGAAAAATCATGAGAATATGAATTTGAGAATGATTGAATTAAGCATGAGAATGTGAGATTGTGAATGACTGAATTAAGCATGAAATTTGATTGTGTTTGGACGAGAGAGGAACCGTTTCGTAGTCACGTGCACGTCGACGTCAAGCCTTCTTTCGGCTGCCCGCTTGTGGCTCACGAGATCCAAAAAGTGGACTCGTTTCGTTCACGGAGTAAACTTCAATTTCTCTGTTTTATTGACGAAACTCTCGAGCCAAATTGTGTGTGCATTTGCATTTTGATATGTTATGTTATGATGTTAATTGTGTGTTATGCTTCAATGATAAATGACATCAATTGTGTTTAATGGGATGTTGTATTGAATTCTAAGATTGTGTTTGGAAATTGTGAATGCTAAGATTCATTGTTGGTCTATATGGATATTTGTATATGTATGATCGTGTGGCTCATTGCTAATGACTATGAATAAGTTAGCCACTGAGCTGTGTAGCTCAACTCATAATTTTCCTCCTCAGGTGCAGATCGAGAAGAGTAATGACCGTTGCAAGGCATTTGGATACTCCAAGAGAGCTAGGAGTCTTTTGTATTTTGTATTAAGTTAGTAACTTTTGACTAGTTTTATAGGCATATCAAACATGAGCATCTTTTGTATTTTGTATTAAGTTGATGTATATGTTGATATGTAAGTAAAGCTTATTTAAACATTGCTTTTGTTTTCAAATGAGAATGAAAATTGAGAAGTTCTTGTGTATGATTATGTTTCTTTAAAGTTTGAATATGATGGGTGTGCTTATCTTTGGTTGAGAATTTCAATTGTTGTTAGTGTTAGAAGAATATGTTGAAATTGGGAAGAATGTGTGGGTGATGAATCCTTTGGAGTTGAGTTTCAATGATATTTGTAGTTGTTAAATGGATTTGAAGTGGTTTTTGTGGTATTGAAAAAGAATATGAGGTAAGGGGATGTTAGGATGGGTTTAGGAACCTTTGGAGGGGCCTTGGAGGGTGAAAATTTTGTGTCACCCGAAGGTTACAAGGCCTGCCAGTGTAAAATCACACGGGCCGTGTGTTTTTGGGCGTAGGGACACATTTTCACCCGAAGGTTACACGGCCTAACAGTGTTGGATCACATGGTCCGTGATTTTTGACCCTCCAAAAGTCTGAATTTCAATTTTGTGTCTTCATGAGAGTTGTAACTCTAGATGTCTTCTTTCCAACCGTCTAAAAACCAAGTCAATTTGACACCTATAATGAGAGTTATGGCGATTGCTCCAAAGCATATTCAATAGGAGTAAGGATATGAATGTGTTGAATTCGTTTGGCCATAACTCCTTCGTCCGACCTCCGATTGAGGTGATTCTTGAAGCGTTAGATTCCTAACACGTATTTCTACCTCTCCATAAAAATTGATAGACTTTGGAGTTAAATTCAAAAATTTGATAGAAAAGAAGCGAGGAGTCGGTTGGGAGAGCATGGTTGGGTTATGAACATACTTTGAATTTTTAAGCATATCTTGAGCTATAGAGCTCCGAATGAGGTGGTTCTTGTTTCTAAATGATCTCTAAGAGCTACCATGTTGAAGAAGTCAATTATGATTGTTGTGATTTTTTGTGTGGGCTCGCCTTTGTGTATGAGGATGAGCATGGAACGATGAGGGTTAAAGAGATTGGAAACCCGCTTATGTTTTTTGATTCCGGATCGATTGTTAGGCTTCGAAAACGGGGCTCAACAGTTTAGCTGCTTTATTCTCGTTTCATGCATCATATGAGAGTATTGCACTTCTTGTAGAGTTGAAGTTTTCATGGAATGTGTTAGATAAACCACAACAGGATCATATTCATGACCAAGGCCATTTAAGGCACATAATATTAGTTCATACTCAATGATTGCATGTCCTGCTACTTGAAGTGGGTCTTCTATGATTTTAACTTGTGCATATATTCTGATATGGTATGTGAACCTTTTTTTAATTGTTGAAAGTTGATGCTTTAGTTGTAGAACTTTAACCATGGAAATTTGAGTATAAAGATTCTTCAAAATTTGCCAAACTTGGTAGGATGAATTGAAATGGTTTATCTGTCCTATTACTTCCTCTCTGAAGGTTGAAAACAACTAGCATAACAGTAGCTAGTTTGTTTTTCACCATGCTTTGTAATCTGAACTTTCGTTGACTTGGTTTATGTATGCAATAATGAACTTAGTGATGAACTGAGGAGGAGGTGTTGTGTTGACAAAGTTTTCAAGCTCAAGAGCTCTTATGACTGTAAGGATTTGGTTTCAAGCTCAAGAGCTCTTATGGCTGTAAGGATTTGGGCTCTCCAATTGACAAAGCTTTGTTTATTAAGCTAGATGGGAAGATTGAAGTTTAGGGTCTTTGCTAGGGTTGAAAAATCAAGAGGATGATGATGTACCATTTAGAGTAGTGGCTGATAACCCAGAGTTTCCCTCCATTATTGACGTTAGTCGCTCTAATACTATGAAAGAAATTTATGTGTAGAATTATGTATTATTTTGTTATTTGCTCATCTATATATTTATACAATTACTGGTTCAATACTGACCATGCATTTGTCAGTAAATACAAAACAAAATACAGGGCTGGGATGTATTCTGTTGTAACATAATTGTACAGGTCGACTTGCACTGGTGAAGTCCTATTATAGTCTTTTGTGTGAAATTCCCTCACTTTACTTCTTGTTAGTTCTTCTTTGTGTCTTCTTCGTTAACTCTTTGGAGCTACACTACCACTTAACTCTGTAATCGGAAGAAAATAAACTACAAAACAATGGGGTCTTGGATTCTGAGTTGTTTCATCAAGAAATTGAGAATGACTTGATAACTTCTCGTAATGTTGTGCAACTTAGTAACTTGTCCGCCCTGTGCTCAACCATGCAAAGCAGCTTGAACAGTGTGGGACCGTAATCTTTGTGAATATTGAGCATTATAGTCAGAAACTCTTCAACAGAGCCATATCAAGACAAACTTCACCAATAAGGAAGTTTAACTCAGAACAAACCAAAACCTTGGCTTGGTTGTTGGCTAATTTTTAGCAAGTTTCCGGGGTCAGTTTTCTTTTATAATCTGCATGCCAAACATGAAACAACCTTTACTGTCAAATGAATATCTATACAGCATTCTCCTTCAACAATTTGTCGAGAATCCTCGTCCCTCTATCCAGATTACAAACAACCTTGCTTAGGAAGAGATCCCAAGAACCACAAATTCCTCCTCTTGTGATGGCCATGGAAACAATTTTGTCAACTTCACCTTTGATTTCTGATTCCTGCAACCCCTCAATCAGTACCGAGTAAGTTAAACGATTAGGTGAGCACCCTGTTTCCAACATCTCCTCAAGAATCCTAATGCCCTCTTTTGCTTTCCCTACATTAGAAAAGCCCTTTATCAACACATTATATGTGAAAGCATTAGGAGTACAACCTTTCTCCACCATATCATCCCACAACCTCCCAACCTCGTTCAACTCCCCTTGTTCACACATCCCCGCAATGAGCGTATTATAGGTCAAAAGGCTCGGGATTGAACCCTGCTCGAACTCATCAAACAATTTCCTCGCTTCCCATGCCTTTCCCTCCTTGCATAACCAATGTATAAGTGTGCTAGTAATCGCATTATCGGGCATGCAATTCTTCTTTAACATTCTCTTCCACAGGTCACAAGCATCGTCCACCTTATCTTGCTCACATAACACATCAATAACCTTACAACAAAGGGCTGAGTTGGGTATGTAGTTCTTGTCAAGCATATCATCAAGCAAGTTACATGCTTCACCAGACTTTTTCGCTTTGCAGTAAGCCTCTATCATAACACCATAAGTAACATCATTTGGCTCCACACTGTACTCTTCCATATTATCCATAACCTTAATAGCATCATTTAACGTTCCTTGTTTACAATACCCATCCATCAAGATCGCAAATGTTGTGGCATCTGGCAACCACCCTCTATCAAAAAGCTCGCCAAAAACCTTCTCAGCATTTACCATGTCGCCTAACGAAACGTACCCTCCTAAAATCGTTGTGTAAGTAACCACATTTGGGATCAAACCCATTGAGGGCATTTCGTCAAGCACTTTAACTGCAGCTTTTAGGTCCCTTTTCTCACATAACCCCTTGATCAAAATGTTATAAGTGAAAACATTAGGCACTATTCCGTATTTGGTTTTGCAATCCCTGAACATGGCGTGAACTAAATCGTACCTTTTGTTCTGTAGAAGAGTGTTCAACAATGTATTCAACGACCTCACAGAACGTTTGACCTTAAACTCTTCGATGCGCACAAACGTTTTCAAGGCCAAGAAAGGCTTGCCCGAGAGACCGTAGTTGCGAATAACGTCGATGAATAGATTCTCGCCGCATTTGAGCTGGGATTTGTGTAGTTGAGAGAGCAACGAATCCATAGGCTCGAAGGCGCGAGCGCGAGAGAGCTTGGAAATAATGGAACAGTAGGTCTCGTAATTATGGGAAAAATCAGGGTGGTATTTGCCGGCGTATTCGAAGATTTGAAGGGCAAGGTCGAGATTCTGTTGTTTGTTGATCATGAAAACTAGGCGTTTAGGGAAAAGGCGTTGTGGCCACGGCTTGATTGGTGGTTTGACGACATAAGATTCCGGCAAAGCGGTCATCTGACTGGCGGTGGCAAGGAAACGGACGTCGCTGATTGAGTTGATAGGTTTGGCAAGTCTAATAAGTAGTTGGCACAGGTGAGTTGAGAGAAGTCCCATTTTCTGGCATCAGAAACCAGTTAGCGGCTATTTGTCAGAATCCTGGAGAAACCTTAACTTGGTTAATGTACGGAATCTCCAAACACTTGGAACTCAGAATCTGACTAAAGTTCTTTCTTTCTAGTCCTAAAAGAGAAACCTCTGACTACAGAAAAATGCAAAGAGTGCCCCTAGATCAGGAATGTTTCGAGTTAATCATGTTCAAACATTCCATGATCATGCGTGGAGTCTCATAATATAATATTATGGTACCTTATTGTATCCAATAAATCTCCGTCTTTTATTTATGTGGGTTCTACATAAATTTCGTGTGAGTCTCATAAAATAAATAGCTGAGATTTCATGAGATAGAATAAGACAGAGTAATATTAGACAGAAGATCTTATCTTTCACATGTGATATGCATTCACTGTGACAAGGGCTTTGGGTCGATGCAGTCTGGACTTCCGGAGGCTCAAAGTCCACTATAGACAGGAATAGCAGTGGGTCTCATGAATCGCGGGAAAAGCTTGAACTTTGAAGGTCTGGACTTATGGTCTTATAGAGGGAGTGAATTTAGGTTGGAATTTGATCAACAATTATTAAATATATTAATTAAATTAAATATATGTTTTATAATGAATTTCAGATTTAATAAATAAATTAAATAAGATTAATAAATGGACTTAAAGTTTGAGTATAATTAATAATATAACGTATATATCATAAATAATTTAAATGTTATATACACATAACAATTATGTTAATTTAGAAAACAAAATTTTAGAAAAATAAACTAAACAAACTGATTCTGACTTTTAAGACCTAATTATTCACTAACATCGCTTGAAATTTATAAGCAAAAATAGTAATTGAGCCTCGGTTCTTCAATTGCTCATTTTAATTAAGTTTTTTGGTTTGATTTGCTGGGTGACCTAGTTAAAATTCAAGTTTTTGTTATTATTATTATACAACTTGATTTTGAAAAAAAGAAGGAAAATATTATAAAATAATTACTTGATCTTAACAAAAAATTATTATTAACTTATGTATTTTAAAACTCTATCATTCTACTATCATCTATATACATTTTATATGTTTATATATTATATAAAAATTTGTGAATGAATTTAGCGAGATATGAATATATCGTCTTCAATTATTTTCAATATTTTAAAAATTGAACCGAAAGTTAACCCGATAAGACAGGAGCTTTTAGGTTTAAAATGATCAATTGGTATTACATCGTCATAAAATCGACTAAAGATTAAATAAGATTTAAATTTTTGAAATATGATTAAAAAAGATTGTCCTTAGCTATCAAAGTATTTAGAATTTAATTAAAAAGATATTATTAAATAAAAACTAATTGATTTCTTTTAGTTTATAAGAATTTATTAATTTACTAAAATTAATCGATTTTTAACAACAAAAGTTATTAAATAAATCGAATTAGAAAATTAAAAACTGAAATGAAAAATTAAATATTTCAAAGTTTTTATTATTGAACCGGTTGAGTTTCTCAATCATTGATTATTCTAAAACATAATTTCTTAAATTGTAAATAACAAAAAGATTCAAACTAATCTAAATTAAAATTAAAATTTTTAACCTACTTTAATTCAAATTTAAACTTAATTAAATTCGAACATAAGAAAATTCAATAAAAAATTCTTAATATGTAAACTAAAACTCTGAATACAGCCTAACCTATTGTTATCCTTAAGGCTATGTTTGGTTGGCGATAACGTTTTTAATAGAATGGAATTAAAAGTAAATGGATGTAATATTAGAAAATTGTTGTTTAAATGGAAAAATTCATAATGTAATAAAGTGAAGTGTGGTTTAAAAGAAGAGTTTATAATGTAATACAGTGAAAATTATTTATCATTTTATATTTCATCCTAAACTTTCCAAATTGAAGGTTTCTTTTTTTTTCTGTTTAGGATGAAATGAGATGTAATATAAAACTTTCTTCTTCTATCTAATTCTATTTCATTCTATCATAAGCTCTTCTCTTCGAATAATATTATATTTCATTTTATTTCAATAATAATCACGTAACTAACACAAAGCCTAAATTAGACCTTCCAACAAAAATTGCAACTTCTGCCCAACGTTTTGGATTTCGTACCGTTCCGGCAGGAGACCGGTACCTGGAACCCAACCGTGGTATCGGCAAAAAATACCGGCCAGTATCGGGGTTTTTCGGTGGGTACCAGTCGGTACCCAACATACCGGAAAATTTCGGTACATTTCGCAAAATCTGAAAAATCGGAAGACTTATTTGCAAAAAAAAAATTTAACCGACCCCTTTCACCCGCCGCCCCCCGACCCCGACGGCCGACGCTTGGTTGCTGCCTCTGTCGCCGACGTCTGGATCGTCTTGCCGCCGCCGACGCTTGGTTGTTGTCTCTCCTCGGTTGTTCTCCTCCTCGACCTCGCCTCATCGTGTAGATCTAGCCTCTGGTGTAACAGCCCAAACCACCCGCTCACAGATATTGTCCGCTTTGGGCCCAGCTCATACGGTTTTGTTTTGTCACAGGACTTCTCAGGAGGTCACCCATCCTGGTACTGCTCTGGCCCTAGCATGTTTAATTTCGAAGTTCTGATGGGATCCGGTGCGTTAGGGCATAAAAAACGCGTCTGTAAGGGAGAGGTATCCACACCCTTATAAGGCGTGCTTCGTTCTCCTCCCCAACCGATGTGGGATCTCATAATCCACCTCTTAGGAGGCCCAGCGTCCTCGCTGGCACAACGACATTCCCAAATTTTGGACTTAATTGCAAATTTGAGAAAAGTTTCGAGGGTATAAAGGTAATTTCACATAACAAAGGGCAAATTGGTAAATTCCTCTTGTTTGATCAAAGAAGAGTCAAATTCTAGACTCTTCTACCATGCGATGGTCGTGCAACCCATTAAATGGGCTTTAAAACGCTTAGTTTTATTAAAAGAAAGAAGAAGAAAGAAGAAGAGAGGTGGAGAAGAAGTAACTTTCGGCCATCACCTAAATGTCACCATCTTTTTTACTTTTCAACCCAAACCAAAGTGTTCTAAGCTAATTTGAGGTCAAGGAACTCAAATCTACCATTAGATTTGAGAAATTCTTAAGGAATTTGAAGATATCACTAAAGGAAAGTATAGGTAAATTTTGTCTCATCTCTCTCTACATTAAGATTTTGAGTT
>JAOSBM010000009.1:20251917-20264620 GCA_027568955.1 Erythroxylum tenue | reverse complement strand
TAATGGAATAACCCTGCAAGGCAAGATGATCATGATTCAGGTTACTGTTCAAGAAAGTTGGGTTTCGGAAGCGGGATCCAACAAGCTCAATTCTAACAGTAAGAACTTATCAATTAACTAAATTGACCGATTTTTAATAATAAGAGTCAAATAAAAAAGTTAAAAATTTTAAAAAATTTTATGACTGAACTGTTGAGTTTTTTTTTTTGATCTTTGACCAGGGTATCCACCGGCGAGCCCAGTAACTAATCTCCTTGCTAGTTTGCAGGCACCTCATAAGATGGGACAGTTGGCGCAAGGATTTAAGGCTACTCCATACCCAAAGCCAATGATCGAACCCTTGACGTTTGGTTAAGAATAGATGAATCCCTGCCACTCAACCACACCCCTTAGGTTAAAGTTTTTTAGTTATTGGTTTAATAATAAATAGCGATGGAGAGAATTCACTAGTGAAGTTTGAGTCTTAGGTTCTACTAGTACTATATATGAAATCTTTCAAAATTACATTTTTTTAATCTTTAATTACTTAAATCAAACTCATAACTTAATTTTAGAATCTTAATCTATTAAATAAAACATAACATATATATTATAATATCTTTATTAATTAGTATAAATAATACACATCAAACATATAGTTTACAAAATGATGAAATTATAAATGAAGTATTCATGAAAGCCCTTACTTTCAATTTCTAAATTGTAAATCTAACGGTTACTCCAAATTTTCAATTAAACAACTTAAAATTTCGAGTCATCTCATGGTAGTTAAAAAATTAATAAATACATCTCAAGATTGAATTAGAGTTAAAGTGGGATATCATAAGTTTTAAATACCTCGTTCTAATCTTATTTTGTCGTCAAAATAACGTAGTTTTATATATAAATAGATACTCCCTTCTATTCAAAATAAAAGTCGTTTTAGAGAGATTTTAATTATTCAAAATAAGTGTCGTTCGTGACTTTTCATGCATGTTTATGATTTTACTTCCAAAATTATCCTTTTATTTCTCTCACATCTTGATTACATATATTACACAGATTATATTTTCAAGGTACTTTAACATGTAATTAATAAAGGTGTATTAAATATTTCATTAACTTTCTTAATAAATATACATTTCTTTAAAACGATTTTTATTTTAAATAAAAGCGAGTATAAAATTAGGTCATTTTAAGACAGAATCAGGATTAAAATAAGGTATTTAAGGTAGAGATCTGAGCCACTAAAGTGGCCGCATTGCAATCATTTAGACATGTTGGGTCATCAATTTCTAATGTGCTTTTGTTCAGTGTGATGATGTTAGACAGCTAAATTGTCTTTTTATTTTTTACGTAGAATTGAGTGCATTCATAGAGACTCAGAATCAGGGGGCCAGATCCTCTGGCCCCTACCCTGGCCCTGCTCTGGCCCCTGGTCATCAGGGCCATCCACTCATGTAGGTCCCACACAAGTGGATGGCCCTGATGGCCAGGGGCCAGAGCAGGGCCAGAGCAAGAGGGACAGAAGATCCCCTGCCCAGAATCATGTTTCATTAAATCCAAATTATCTATTTATCTAAGGGGATAGCTTGGATCTAATAAAATAGAATAAGTACACAAATTTAA
Organism: Erythroxylum tenue; assembly: GCA_027568955.1. NCBI lineage: Eukaryota > Viridiplantae > Streptophyta > Magnoliopsida > Malpighiales > Erythroxylaceae > Erythroxylum > Erythroxylum tenue. The sequence continues at coordinate 20,263,012 of JAOSBM010000009.1, read as the reverse complement.
GGACAGAGAATTTCGAGATGGGATCTTCTAGCCCAAATAACCTTGTGCCAGAGGATCTCGGCACAGAATAGGGCCAGGCTACCGGGCTAGAGGATCTCAGGGCGACGATTTCAGGCCGAAGTGTTTTGGTCCGTCATTTAATTTGTTCCTCGAGAGATGTGCGGAGTTACATCATTATTCGTACCAAGCCTTGTCGGTGCAAAAAAAGAGGAGGTCCACTTCTAGTCTAACGAGTTTCTTGATTGATGAGTCTGGAATAAATTCAGAGAGAGTAATTCATAAAAAGTGAGGCGGAGGTTCTTGATTATTATTAGTTATTACACGATACTAGGTTGATATGAAAATTTTTGGTATCTTTTATTTTGTAAAGAAACGAAATTTATTTTTTAGTATTTTTTTTAAAATATTTTTAATATTAATTAAGTAAATATAATTAATTAATTAAAATATAAATTATTTATTAATTAAAATATTGTAATGAATTTAATTATAATATAATTAATTAAAATGTAATAATTTTTTATTTCTTTATATTTTTTATAAACCAACAATTATTAATGATAATGATAAATGATAATCATTTTTTATTTTTAACTAACTATTAGAATTATAATGATAATATTTACTTTTATTTTTTACTATATTTATTCTTATTATTATTACTTTTTTTTTTCGTAAAAACCGACCGTTTATTTATGCAGCAATTGTACGCTACCTACTTCACCTGCATTTTTACTGGAATATGAAACGATCAAACTCTTAGCTACTCTCGTTTTTTCCTGACAGGATTTACTTTTTATAACAATAAAATCACACTTTTCAATGATAAATTGTATTAAGTGGCTTAGGATAACAAACATAAACTTCTCATGCATTTTAAGAAAAAATTAAAAAGTTTCTAATCTTTAGAATTAGAGAAATTTTTTATAAGTTTTAATTTTCTAAAAAATTTATTTTCTTAGATTTCAATGGAAAAGTAATAATGAAACATATGCAATTTAAATATTATGCGTAGAACAATAAAATGTACGGACATAATAATATAATTTATCTTTTAGTTCCATCAAAACTAATTAAATTTAACTTTAAGTAATTCGATTCAAATTTAAGAATTATATTAAATTATTATAAATACAGTATTTGATTGGCCCACATGCAATATTCATGTCGGGTGTATTTTGTCATTATTTTTAACTAAAGTATAAAGAATTTTTATTAAAAAATGAAAACTACAAAAAAAAAGCTCAAGATTTTTTTAAAAATTTTATTTAGTTATTAATTTAATTAGTTTGGTTCGAATTTAAGAATTAGATTAAATCATCATATATTAATTGTGACTCGAATATGTGATATTCATATCGTGTATGTTTAGTCATTATTTTCAATTGAAGTATAAAATAAAGTTTTTTTAAAATAAAAAACTAGAAAAATTTAAGAATCTTTAAAAATTCTTAAACTAAAAGAAATCTTTTTATCCCCCATATAGGAACGATAAATTTTGGCCAATGTCTAAATTTAGTTGTTTTAATGGACTGATCCATAGGTTAAACTGACTCGAAACTCAATTATTCTAAATAAAATAATATTGTTTTATTTAAAAAAATTAGGCCTCGCATAAGCCTAGATTTAGGCAGTTCAAGCCTAGGTTCAATTAAAAAAAAATTATGTTGTTCCATTGCCATCCCTACCCTGTGTTATACTATATGGGTAAACATTTACAATGGAACTCATAATTGTATCTTTAATCTATCTTTGAGAAATAAAAGGAGATAGAGACAACAACCTTTTTTAACTCTTTGTGATATATTTAAAAATGATTAGCTAGCTTAATCCATAAATTGTGGCTGGAAATAAGACATAATATGCCGGTGATGTGGGTTAAGTCACAAATCCCACTAAGCAGCAATTATGGCTTTCGACAAGCGATGTCTATCACTAATTATTCTCAATCATACAACTCAATGGACAAGTCCACCACAAAAGCATTAAAGGAGAGACAAGGACTGCCCATCTTTCGCAATACTCCTCCTTTTCACTATTCAGTGAGCAAAGCCATTGAAAATGCCGTCTTCATCTTCTCTGCATTTTCCTAACCTTTCTTTATTCTCCCCCACTTGCTAAAAACACCGATATTGTCCCATCGTCAGGGTCAAGTTTCGTAAGGGTTTCACGTTAGTTGGATATTGCTATTTGCGCTGTAGTTTCTGGGACCAAAATGAACCAAGAAATGAATGGTTTTGAGAGCGAGAATCACCAGGAACGTGTGCAGGAGAAAATAGACTACGTGTTTAAGGTGGTGGTGATAGGTGACTCTGCAGTGGGCAAGACTCAGTTACTTTCCAGGTTTACGAAGAACGAGTTTTGCTTCGATTCCAAGTCCACCATTGGTGTTGAGTTCCAGACCAGGAGTGTCACCATTAATGGCAAAGTCATTAAGGCCCAGATCTGGGACACCGCCGGCCAAGAAAGGTTCTTTCCTCTCTCTGTAGCTAAGGGTTGATATCTGAATGCTTACTCAGGATTTACTTGTCGTGTTTTAAATCATATCTCTGAAGAACAATAACAAAATGGGAAATAATAGTTTAAGGGCCTAATCTACTTAACTAATAGACGTGGAATTAATAAAATTAGTATAGAATTATCTAACGTAATTTAAGTTTTAATCTGAATCGGACTGAATATAAAATTAACGAATTACATCTAATTTAATTAGATTTGAAATCAATTTAAATTTAGATATTCATATAAAAATGTTGGGATTTAATAAATTAAATGTTGCAACATATTTTTAATAAGGTCAATTCAATGTTCAGGTACCGAGCAGTAACGAGCGCATACTACAGGGGAGCATTAGGTGCCATGCTAGTCTACGACATCACAAAGAGACCAACCTTTGATCACGTCGCCCGATGGGTAGAGGAACTGAGGGCCCACGCCGATAACTCTATAGTGATCATGTTGATAGGAAACAAAGCGGATCTAGAGGACCAGAGGGCGGTTCCAACAGAAGACGCTGTGGAGTTCGCAGAGGAACAGTGCCTGTTTTTCTCTGAGGCATCGGCCCTTAGCGGAGAAAACGTGGACAAGGCATTTTTCAGGCTGCTGGAGGAAATAAACGGCGTCGTTTCTAAAAAGGCGTTGGATTGCGGTCATGTAAAATCCGACGGTGGACATTCTTCCAATCTTAAGGGGTCCAAGATTGATGTTATATCAAGGGCTGACTTGGAAATCAGTCAGGTGAAGAAACTCTCTACCTGCTCATGTTGACTTGAATTTATTTTGACTTATGTGCTTGTCATTTTGAAAAATGGGGAGAAGTTGGATTGGGAAAAAAAAAAAAGAAATCCAAGAGTTATTTATATAATTCTATTATTGAATTATCTTTTTTCTCTTTGTACGTTTTTATTTGTGATGGATACAGATACTTTTGCACCATAAATTAAATTTAGATGATTTTTTCATTTTAGATGTGATTGATAGGGATGATAATTGGGGCAGCCCAATCCGATCCGATTCGACTCAAAATCAACAAGTCAAATTCAGGTTGATAGGTTTTGGGCTCAAATTTTTTTTAAAAATTAGGCTTTAAGCTAAGCTCGAATTCGGGCCGACCAGACTCGATGCTCGACTCTTATAAACAAAATAACGTCATTTTTTTTGAAAAAAATCATTTGTATTTTTAATTTTAAAAATTTTGAGCAACCGAACTCAAGCTCTTGCCACCTCAGACCCAGTCAACTTCAATCTTGTTGCCTTAGGCCTGACCATGCTCGTTGCCTTCATCGCTGAACAATTACTTGTTCCTTAGTACAACTTTCTCTTAAAAATTGGTTAATTCGTTAAATGACTCTTATAAAAATTGGAGTAATTAATTTAAATAAATTAACCCGTTAAATAAATAACATATTTGCATATTAAAATTCGAAATACATAATTTATGAGTACCCAAAAAAATTAAACGCCTTAAGGTCCATTAATTCTTGAACTGTCATAATTCAAGGCCTATTACGCAGACATAGCCCATTGCCAAAGCAAGTCATCTTATACAAGACTGTGTGTTGCTCTTCTTTTTTTTTTTTTTTTATAAAGGGAAGTTAAACCGAAATTACACAACTAGATGAGGGAAACAAATTTTCGAAGAATCCTCTAATAGGATCATATGGCACCCGATAAGTGTAATGTCAAAGTAAGTGACGCCAACATCAAAATGATCCGCATACATGGCAAAACAAGTCCAGTCCTGCATAAACACTTATTAATTATTTAGGAAGTTCGTGTTCGATAGGAGGAATATATATTGATATCCTTTTAGACGTGTACTCAAATGGAAAATGAAAATAAATCTTGTTTAAAAGATTGTTTGAGAAGAAGGAAATACAGCGGCAGCATACCTAGACCCATAAGCGATTCCGGTTAAAAAATATAAGAATTCTAGAACCGTAGTCTTTTGATTGAACATATTTAACCAAATGGGATTAGAGTTAAGAGTAAACCATAGAAAATTGAAAAAAGAACTGAATATTTCATTAATTTCACGATAGCATAAAGAACATCATGAACTCCAACGAAATCAAATGGCATCAAATGTGATAACATCCATATGAGTAACATGCTCATAAAAGTCTTTGGGTTTCAAGGCTTTAGTAACTGGACATGCAATCATGGAGTTTGTTCTTATAAGCTTAATGTTAACAAAACCACTCTGAACTCTCTTTAATAATGAGGAACTTAATGTCTATATGTTTAGACTCAGAAGAGCTCCTATTGCTATTGGAGTAAAAGATTGTTACTTTCTTGTCACATTATAACTTGAATGGTCACATTGACTACTCGTGATCCTATAATGAAGTTATGTAGCCATATAGCATGATTGGAGGCCTTATAACATGCAATAAATTAAACCTCCATAGTGGAAAAAGCAATAAGTGTATGCTTAGCACTCTTCTAAACACCTTCGACTAACAAAAAATATATAACCAGATGTCGGTTTATGGCTATCTTGGCATCTGATAAAGTCGAAATAAAAAACTAATAATTTCAAGTTTGTCTGACCTTTGACATGTAAGTATATAATTGTTAGTTTTTTGTAAATATCTAAAGACTCTTTTAATTTTTACCTAATATTCTCTTCTCTTATTGATTTGGTATTTGCTAAGCATTCCATCAACATACCCTAGGTCAAGATGAGCACAAAACTGTATATACATCAAACTCCTTATTGTCAATGCATAAGGGATCTTCTACATAAACTTGGATTCTATTTCATTCTCTGGACACTATCTTAGACTAAATTTATCTCCTTTAGATACTCGTGTTATGAGATCTACAATTTTGCATACCAAATTATTATAATACCTTTTTGATGTACCCCTTTGTGATAATCCTAAAATTTTACGTGAATATAGATCCTTAATATGAAGGACACTTCACCAAGATCTTTCATTTAGAATTGCTTTAAAACAATTTTTTATTGTTTAAAAGCAATTTTACGTTATTATTGGGAAGCAAAATATATTCACATATAAGACTAAAACAATAAATCTACTCTTATTGAACTTATGGTACACACATTGTTTATGTTGGGGCCAGGTCTCGTGTCTAATCCCGAGGAGACTACTCGAAGTGATCGAGTACAGATCATATGAAAAGGAAGTCGAAACCTTCAATTAAAGGTGAAAATTCAGCAGCAGCAATTGGCGGGTTCATCGCGGCAAAATCTCAAGGTTGAGGGACCGAACCCTTCAGGACAAATACGTCGCGGCAAAAATTTGATTCGTCGTGGCGAAATCTTAGGACCAAATCCAAGAACTTCTCGGGACAAATAAGTCGTGACGAAAGAGTCTGGCTCCGCCGCGACAATGTTTCCAAAATCACACATAAATACCCTTTGGGAAAGGTTTGGCTTCGCCGCGGCGAAACCTTCAGTTTCGAAACCCACAACCCAACATTCAAACACAAAATTTTGCACACATACACATGCAATTTTCCACATCAACCATCAAAAACTCAACCAAAGAAAAATGTGAACATACACAAAAGGAACTTCTTCCATTTTGAATCTCATTACTAAATAAAAATAGAGTTTGAACAAAGCTTTAGTTACATATCAACACTAGATCATTAGCCTAATACAAAATACATATGGATGCTTATATTCGATATGCTGCTAAAGCTACCCAAAAGAAATTGAACTAACTTAGTTACTAAATGTAGCTATCTCGGAGTTTCCAATTGCCTTGCAAGGATCAACAATCTTGTTTTACACCTGAGGAGAAAATAGTGGGTTGAGCTACAAAACTCAGTGGTTAATATATTTATAGCTATTGGCAAAGAGCCATACAATCAAACATATATATATAAACATACATCTATATTTCATTTGATTCTAGCAATTTAATTATTCACAATTCTAGCTCAAAAACTCAAAGTGAACGAAGTTATCACATAGCACATAACATGTACATTTAACCATCAAAACATAACACTCAAATGCATCATACTTGGCAAATAAATGACAAAATGCACAAACAAATGGCTTGAGAGTTCTCATGGGTCAAAATGAAGAAACCGAAGTTTACACCATGAATAAAATGAATCCGTTCTTAGGATCTTATATGCCACAAGCGGGCAGCCGGAATAAGATTTAGTCAACTTGTACGTGATGAACGGAATTGTTTCTCTCTTGCCCAAACACAAGCAAATAGTCATGCTCAACTCAATTCTTCACATACTCACATTTTCATGCTTAAGCTATTTCCTCTTTTGACTATATGAAATGTCATAACATTTTAACATGGTAATAATCATAATCCATTTTCAACAATCACAACAATTCCATTTCAACAATTAAGCATATACACACACAAGTAAACAAATTGCTCATTTACACAATAACTATAAACACATTACCCGCCTAAATTTCTCAAACATCCAAACTCAATTGTGTCTTTTCTTTTGCTCTTGGGTAAGATTTTCTTGGTTCCTTAAAACAAACCAAATTCTCATTCAATCCAAATTCAAATGTAAATTTATAAAACTTCAACAATAAAAAATGTTAAAATTGAGTTTAAACTTAACCTATTTATAGTCCATTTAGATTAGAAAAACCAAAACCTATTTTAGAAATTTATGAAAAATCAAAATGGTTTCTTCTTTCCCTTCTTTCCTCCAACACAAACTCATTCTTTCTCTAATCCCCTTTTTTTTCTACCAAGCAAGAAGGAAAGATGAACTTACCTTAAACTTATTCCAAATCTCCTTCTTTCTTCTTCCTCCCTAGCTTCCCACGTTTTCTTCTTCTTCTTTCTTTCTTCTTTACGTTTTCTTCTCTTCTTTTGCTTCTCACGATTCTCTCTTCTCTTCTTTCTTATTCAAGACAACAATTTGTCTTGGTTTTCCAAAAATACCCCTCCTTCATTGAATCAAAAGACTACTTACTCCTTAGGCTATTTAAATACCATACTATACTCTAATTTAATCCTAATATTTCCATTCTAATTTCTAATTTCAACTTATGCTCACTAAATTAATAAACTCAATTCTAGAAAAATAAATTCAATAAATAAAATAAAAAATTTGGGGTCCAACACTTTAATAACTTTTACTTCAAAGTCAGATAAGATAATAACTTGATGAAACTTTTGGCACCATTGATAGGAAGTTTGCTTGAGCCTATAAATAGATTTCTTAAATTTACAAACCAATTAGTTTTTTTCCTCATAAGCTAACCCCTATGATTTTTTCATATAAATTGTTTCCTCAGTGTCTCCATTTAGAAAATTTGTCTTTATATTTATCTGATGTAACTCAATATCAAAATGTACCATAAGTGTCATAATAGTCCTAAAAGAGTCTTTTGATGAAAATAGAAAGACAGTCTCTTTTTACTCCATGTCTTCCCTCTGACTAAATCCTTTGGCGACAAGATAAACTTTATATATCTCCACATTGTCTTGGGAGTCCCTTTTACTCTTAAAAATCTATTTACAACCAATATGTCTCACACCATTAGGCAATGGGATAAGATCCAAAACGTCGTTGCCTCTTATGAATTGCATTTCCTCACCTATAACATTAATCCACTTATGAGAGATAGAACTTTTAATTGCTTCATGGGAGGTGTGGATCATCTCCTACTAAGTCAACAATATTTCATGCTCTTAGAGAAATATAACATAATCATCTGGAATTGCAATTCTCGTTTTTCCTTGTGGATCTTCTTAAAGGCATTCGTTCTACTTGAATTTGAGTTTGTTGACTTTGATCCTCATGCTCCTCACGAACAATGGATTAAGGAATGGTCAAATGATCTTGACAAGTAGAAAGCTCGACATTATCATGTATTGTACTAGATGTTGGTACATCACGATAGCAATTAAGACTTTATTATAATCAATAAGAACCGTAAGGAAAGGAACATTAACCAGATCCTCTTTAAAGACAAAGTTATTATCCTTATCTTCTTCCCAAACTTAACATCCTAAAAAAGAACTAGACATTTTCCATCTTGAAGAATTTCTTATTTTGGGATCATAAAATTTATATATGTAAGATCTTTCAAAGTATCTTTGAAAATAACTACTAATAGTTCATGCATCTAGTTTCTTTTTTATTTGACATATAAGGTCTTGCCTCAATTTGACGTTCGAAGCGTGTAAATGCTTTAAGAGAGTTTTCTTACTCATCTATAACTTGTAAGTGATTTTTTTTTCCTACAAAGGGGAACTAAAAACTACACAATCACAAGAGAGCGAGGCTCTCGAAGGCCTCGTCGATATATCGCGCCAATCTAATCCTGGCGAAATTGTTCATGGAGAAATGCCGGGGGGTCCTGCAGGAGATGGAGACCGGGGGGAACACTGCTGCGAGAGAGGCCATCAGGTCGGCACACTGATTTCCTTCTCGGTACACATGCTGAAGAGAAACATGCCAGTTGCGTTGCAGGAGACGCCGGGTACCTGTTACCAAAAAACAATCATCAGGGAAAGTTATCCGGGAAGAGGATAGGATGTTAAGAATCTCAATGGAATCCACTTCGACAATAACCCGGCGGTATCCCATTGCCCAAGCCTGATTCAGTCCCGAATGAACTCTCCAAAGTTTTGCGGAACTTGTAAGTGATTTTGTTTATAGCTTTTTTAGAAACTCTATTGAGTATATACATTATGTTCTTTAACTTATCTCTCTATAATGAATAAGGTAAAGTTGTACGACAAATCACAATTAATACCATATTCTTAAAGGTACTATATCATCTCTCAGTTACAGCATTCATATGACAATGTGCCACCAAATAAATAATCAAATACATGGTATTAAGAAGACAGCTTAAATCACGTCTTCTAAAGTTTGATTGGAGTCTGACTCGGTTGTTTTGCCTAATTTGAGCCGGAGTTAAGAAGATAGGTATCCCAAGCACGACATAGCTAGCGTGTCCGTCAGGAAACAAAATCTCACAGGTAACAGGTTTCCTTTTTGAACCTCTTGCAAGATTACAAATGCTTCAAAGCTTAAGTATAGTTTTTTAGTATATCTGAGAGTATCCTGCACCTATCACCGTCACACTTTCCAAACTGAAACTTATTCAACTTTTCTTGCCAGTGATTGTCGATCACCATCATCGTGCGTCAGATGTTTTCGATTGATGCCAACAAGTGAATCAGTATCTTGTCCACATCTATAAGATCTCTTCAGGGTGTTTGTCGACGATTGTGTCACGAGCACAGATAAATAAAAAATTTAAATTTAAAAAATATAATTTATTAGTGAGATTAAATAAATTTAATATTTTTAAAAATAAAAATTAATATATTTTTAATAATAATAATTTAAATTTAAAATTAAAATATAAAAAGATAAATAAAAAATATAAATTGTAAATTATAATTTATAATTTATAATTTTTTAATAAATATAACCATTAAATCTCAACTTTTCTATAACAATAATGTATTTTATCAAAACTCAAAAACAAGTTGGTGAGGAAATTCCCGAGTCCTATGTATGGTAGGTCCCACGTGTTCTTAAAGAATAGAGAAGGATTTCGGCTTTACTTTGGCCTTAGAGTAGGATATCGTCGGGTTATTGTTGAAGTTGACTCCCTCAAAATCATTAATATTCTCTCTGCTCTAAACTTTGTATTTCCTGAGGTTTCTTTCTTGGTGACAAGTATTCAGGAGCTTCTCCACCGATCTTGAGAGGTTATTCTCCAGCATATCTGTCGAGAAGGAAATTAGTGTGCTGACAGCTTAGCCTATTTTGTAGTTATCCTTCGATCGGGTTTCTACACTCTTCCAAAGTTGCCAGTTGACATCTAGAGATGCAGGCGGCGTGCTGTATTCGAGAGTTTGATTTTATTTTGTAATTTTCCTTGTAAACAAAAAAAAAAAGAGAGAAGGAAGAAGTTTTTGGTGGATCCACATGCTTAAAAGATGGTGGGTTCACTAGTTTAAAAAGAAGTCTTGGTTTTTACTTCAACTGGTTTAACGAAAACAGATCGATTTTTTAACAAAGTTTTTTATCGTAACGTAATGTAATTCAAATTAGACCAAAAGTCAGACGAATAGTACTTACTTCGGTCCGATCAATTGATTCGGTCTAATTTTTAAAATATTTGCACCAACTGTCAAGTCGAAGAAGTCAAACCAAATCTAATAACTAGTTATTAGCAATCTTGGTTGGGTGACATTTAGGGAAAGGTTATGGTTTGAATTTGGTCTAACTCAAAATCAATGTCAAAAGTTGGAGTTGATCGCATATTATACCGGAATCGAATTTAGGAGGATTAAAGTTGATATTTTGGCCCTGACTTGAAGCCATCAAGTTTGACTTAAGTTGATCAAATTTTAAGTCGGGTTCAAATTTTTAAAAAAATTTAAACTTTGGATTGGATTCAAATTTGGACTGCCTAACTCGAAATTAAAAATTTTTAAGTGAAAATTGTTATAAAAGATAGAAATAATATGGTGTGCCACTAATTGTAGATAGTCACATGTGTATTGGAATAGTTTGGTTTTACTTACACATATGGGGTAGATAGTCACATGTGTATTGATGGTTTGGTTTTACCTACACATATGGGGAAGATAGTCACATG
>JAOSBM010000009.1:20239285-20251817 GCA_027568955.1 Erythroxylum tenue | reverse complement strand
CCTACACATATGGGGTAGATAGTCACATGTGTGTTAGGTGTTTGAAATGTTCTATAAATAGAAGGTTTGATGTAAGAGAGATATGAATGAATGAATGTGATAAGAAGAATTCTTCTCTCCCAAATACTCTGAAATTTTAGTTTCGGTTTTATAACAGAAATAACATCTTTTTTAATAAAACAATATCACTTTTTAAGTTTTAAATTAAAAAAATTAGACTAAAGCTCGAACTCAATAAAAGTTCGAGCTACGTGCCTCAAACTCGAGTTCGTACATAAATTTTTAGTTCAAGTACCACCCTAACTTGACTCGACCTCATCCATTAAAAAGATTAATCTAATTTAATTACATTAAGAGGATTTAAGTTTGAAAGTATTAATACAATTTGAATCAAAATAATATTATTTTATTTAATAACTTAAGAATAAAATATGAATTTGTTGACAAAAATAATAACATTTTATTAATTTTAAACAAAATGATCAAACTTTGAACGACCGATAGATTGGAGAAACACAATCCGACTCCATCCAACCCATTATCAAGCATTAGTTGATGTGGCAAGATTCTGTAGCCTAAACGCCAAGCGCAGAAGACCAAATAAAAGTGAAGCATATCAGAGCAATAATGAATGATGAGATGAAAAAATTGTTTGCTAGTATCTTCATTTTTGGCAGAAGGATTCAACTATAAACAGAAACAGAAACTCCATTTTCAGAACCTACTGATCATTTCTTCTCAGTTCCAACTTTTTAACTCACATGTGCCTCTGTTGCTAGCTTGCAAAAAGTACCAACAGGAATGTCTTTTTCAAGCACCATCCCATCAATGCGATGTTTACAAGCTTACAGTTGCTGAGAAGAAAAGGTGAGAAGCAAGTGAACAACATGAAGTCACGAGTCTGTTCATTGGTTAAAAAAATTAGGTTTTTAACCACTCTTTTTCTCTGCTTTTGACAAGTGACGATGATAATGACTGTGCAATTCGTTTTACCTAAAAGGAAAGTGCTATGCCAAACTTATTACCTACTTTCAATCTAGATTCTCCTTTCTCCCAAAAGGGAAGACACTTTTTTTTTTTAGTTTGATAAAAAGGAAAATAATCAACTAGTTACAAAATAAAGCGTGGGTGGCTAAACCCTGCTATATCCTCTAGAAGGATCGGAATGCATCCGGAGGAAGCGTTTGCAAAAGTAGTAACTCCCAAATCAAAATGTACAGCAAAAGTAGCCAGCCAATCGGCGCACCGATTGTCTTCCCTGTACGTGTGATGAGGAAGAACAGTCCAATTACGACTGAGGAGCTCGTGAATGCTGAAGATGAGGGAATGAGGAGATGAGGTACGGGTCGCAGAATCAGAGATAGTGCTCACCGCCATTTGGGAGTCAATTTCTAAGATCACTCGACGATATCCGAGGTCCCAAGCCAACGTCAAACCAGAAAAAACACCCCAAAGTTGGGCGTTGAACAAAGAGCACCAGCCCAGATTGTGAACAAATTCTCCTAGCCAGGATCCGGTGCTGTAGCGGAGGAGGCCACCCGCGGAGGCCAAGGGGGGTCTGTCCCGCTCGCCCGTCCGTATTGAGTTTCACTTACCCTGGGCTAAGGGTACACCAGCCAATGAGTTGCTCGTGTTGCGAGCGAATGCCCGGCACGACTCGCCCATGCCAACTCGAAGCAAGATGTATCTGATGGACATAGGCCAAAATGTCGTGAATCGGAGAGGGTGGCCAGGAGAATTGAGGGTCAAAAAGTGTTCGGTTTCGCCAAGACCAAAGGAACCAACAGGCTGTCCCAAAAATGAGGGCCCAGTCAAATCCACAAATCAGTCGGTGACACTGTAGATTCGTGGAAAGCCAATCCTGGACCCGAAGAGAGAAGAAAACAGAGGATAAGGCTTGTGGAGGGAAGGCGAGCCATAGTCTTCGTGCACGGGGGCAATCGCGAATCGCATGAGCGTGTCATCTTTTGTATCAACCAAATTTGAAATTTAATTTAATTTTAAATTTCCAATTATTAATGCTTATATAATGTCAAATACAGTAACCAAAATCTTAATCTGTTTAGTAAATTCTAAGAATTAAATTAAGAAAATAGTAGATGGAAGACAAAAAAAAACTTCTCAATTAAAAGACTAAGAATATATTTGTCCCAATTTAATTCCATCAAGCCCATTTACAAATTGTTGATGCTACATCTAATCCCACAAAACTAAGTTAAGCTGATAAGATAAAAGGTTTAAAGTTTAAAAGATTTATCGTCATAAAAGGACTAAAGTTAAATAAAATTAAATAATTTAAATTATAATTGAAAAATTATCCTTATTTATCAAAAAATTGACATTTAATTAAAAAAGATATTGTAAACAGACATTAATGGATTTATAAGAAGTTATTAATTTATAAAAAACTGACTGATTAATTAATAAATCGATCGATTTTTAACAACAAGAGTTATTAAAAAAAAAGAACCGAAAAGTAAGAAATTTGACCGAAAAATTGGGCAGTTCACAATTTTTACTGTTAAACCGATCAAATCAGTTGAAATTTTTAACATTGCTAAGAGAAATAGTAAGAAAATGAACTAATTAACAAATTATTGATGCTACATCTAATCCCACAAAACTAAAGACATTTCTAAGAGGCGATAATTTAAAAACTGGATCAGAAGTTAAATTGATAAGACAAAATGTTTAAAGTTTAAAAGATTCATCCAATATTAGACCGACTAGAGTTAAATAAAATTAAATAATTTGAAATATGATTAAAAATTGTCTTTATTTATTAAAAATTAACGTTTAATTAAAAAAGAGATCGTTAAATGAACATGAATTAATTTATAAGAAGTTATTAATTTACAAAAATTGACCGATTAATTAATAAATTGATATGTTTTTAACAACAAGAGTTATTAAAATAAAACAAACCAAAAAATAAAAAATTGGATCGAAAAGTTAGGCAATTTAAAATTTTTACTGTTAAACCGACTAAATCAGTTAACTTTGTTAATATTGCTAAGAGAAAAAGGAAGAAAATAAACTAATTAACAACAAATAATGAGTAATATATCAATTATGAAAGAATCAGAGTCCAATTTTGGGTGGGAATCGAACATACATTGCGTTAAGGTGGAGTTACTATTTTATCCTAAAATCCTATTCTATATTCTAATCTTATCACACAATTTTTTATCATATTTTATTAAATTTTCAAGTATTTTCAATTTTAAAATAAATTGTATTAAACTTTAGAATATTAGTTATAAGTTATTTGAGAAATTAAAAAATGAAATTTTTGTTTAAAATATAACATTAAAAAAATTAATCAATTTTCATTCTATTTAACTCTATATTTTACCAAATGTGATATGGCCCGTATCCGGTTACACATATTTTTGACCCGAACTTAAATCAAATGACTGCGATTTTTTGTTTTTGAGCCTCAACAAACCGTACAATTTCCGGAAATCTTTCGTGGTATCTACATTTTCCGCAGAGAAAATCGCCGAGTTATTATCCGATTCTTCAGGAGAAACTCTCGTTGCACTACCGTCAAGCAATCGCCGTCCAGAACTCGCAGAACGCCTCCATTCTACCCCCGTTTGTAACGCCGTTAAAACGGACTTCAACGCCCGACTGGGCGAGTTCCGGTTCGCTATCATGAGCTCCCCAATCTCCGCCGGACTTAACGTCGCTCCGTTCAGAAACATCTCCTCCACTTGTGGAAACAGTTTGTGATCCTTGACGCCCAGGTAACTGCTCGCTAGTGTCTTAAACGCCGCAAAGTCGCACAAAGGGAAATAGATATGGACATCGATCCGACCCGGTCTCAGGATTGCCGGGTCAATTTTGTCCTTACAGTTCACAGTGAAGACCAAAATCCTCTCCTCCGCGCAGCAGGAGTTTAGTATCCCATCCATGAAGTTCAAAATTCCCGCGAGGCTCACAGCCTTTGATTTTTGGATCAAAAACCGATCAAGGCCCTCGATCACGATCACCGACTTGGTCGTCGTCTGTAACAGAAGCAGTTTCATATCCGAATCGTCCACAACTCTCGAGAGATCGATATCGTACACGTCATAGTTTAGGAATTTAGCCATGGCAGAGACGAAGCTTGATTTTCCAGTACCAGAAGGACCGTACAAGAGGTAGCTTCTCTTCCAAACACGGCCTAACCTGTGATAGTACTGTTTGGCTTTCAAATACGACTCGAGATCCGATTTCAGCTTGTTTTTGAGATCAGACTCCATTGCAATTGTCTCAAACGTTGATGGATGTGTAAACGATACGGACCTCCACCGTCCATCATGATCCTCGCCGCCGGGGTTCATATACAGCTTCAAATCTCCGTTCCGTTGCTTCAGCTCGTCGGAGACGGTGTGGATATGCTGGAGATAAGGACGGAGAATCCGACGCTTATCGGCTTTTCTCATCTTCAAAACGAAGCTTCTCAAATGACTCTTATCGCCACCAATCTTCTCGTTTATCCATGAGACTTCAGCTCCGAGAAAGTAGTCGTCGATAACTTGGTTAGGGTCGAGACGGAGGACGATGTCGTTAGGCTGTTTGCCGGTGAAGAGGTTGGTGAAATCGGAGTCTTCGAGTAAAGCCAAGGATTGGAGATAATCGGAGACTTTGCGATACAACTGATTCTCCTGCATGTTCTCGTTGAACTCCGGAACCCTGTAGAATTGATGCACGTGAAAACAATCCACGACCCATCTCCAACATCTTTTGGTAACGTAAATCAATCCGGTTCTGATCAAAAACACGCGAAACAGGAACAAGAGACAAACTCCGAGGAACAAGATCAAAAGTGAGTTACAAAGGATTTTCATGTTTTCCAGGGATAAACAATGATATCTAAAAGAATCCGACTTTCCTAAGTCATGTTTTGTGAAGAAACGGCGACGAAAGAAAGTTTCCCTTTTCTTTTCGTTTGTTTTCTAAGTTATTGAAGAAACGTGAAGCTCAAGACCAATGGAGAAAATGGAGATATATGTGAGGAGGGTGGGTTTGTTGGAGTGAAATACGGCTGAATCCGGCGAGTTTGATGGTCAAAACACGTAGAAAGGTGACAAAAGGAAATATTCACAATCGGAATCTCCCTTGGGTTCTCCTAAGAGCTAGAGACCTTAAGAAATACTGACTCGTTAACTTGGAACCAGATACTCAATCTAATATTAATCTGTTTTATTCTATTTTATAAAATTTTAGTTATTTATTTTGTGAGACTCACACAGAACTTATACAAAACTTACTTAAATAAATATCTGAGATTTATTGGGCACAATAAGACATCATAATATTAGACAAAAGATCTGAACTCGTCAACTTGTACACTATATTACGTTTTCCAAAAACATTTGTATCCTTTTTGCCTTTATTATTATGTTTTTTATACAACGGCGTATTAGATAATTTTTAGCAATCTATTTTAAAAAATAAAAAATGATATACTCAAAATTTAGAATTTAGATACTGTATTCTCTATTAATTAAAGATTAAGCTGCGTATTATTAGATCTCTTAAAATTTCGCATCTTAACGAGATAATGACATTAAAATATTTATAGTAAAATATTAACTTGAATCAAATTTAATTAATTTAATTTGTTTAAAAGTTGAGTTAAATCATCCGGTAAATAATATTTAACTAATTCACTTCTAATATCATATATATTTGTTTGTTATTTTTAACCTAAAATTTAGAAGGAGTTTTTTAAAAGTTTTTTATATATAATTTAAATATCAACAAATCTTTTTAAAATTTCTTAAATTCTAGAAAAAATTTGTTTTTATGATAAAAGTTTAAGAACTGAACTAGTCAAATGGCCAAATAATGGTTGGGATTTGATTTTATAATTTTTGTCAAATTTTGGACTTTATGGGTACTTAGTATTAATCCCGTTTAGTAATTTGTATATAATGATTGACTTTATGGGTACTTAGTATTAATCCCTTCAAGTCTTTTTTTTTAAGACTTGAAGGGAAGTACGCCGGATACTTGTTATTCTGCACACTACTTTATTTGAAAACTACGGAACACTCTTCGTATGTCTATGACCCTTAATTAGAAAGTTGGGCTGTCAGATAATTATTTCAAAATTTGACAACGTTGACAAGATATTAACAAAATCATTAATACGAAAAACGAGGACTGTTTTTTAATATTTTCACAATCAATTTATTACATGATTAAATTATATCCCTTTTTAATTTTCGTATCATCCTTATTTTGGTGGATCATTCGAAAAAACTTTCCATATTATAATTTTTTTGGTGCAGGGGATAAGAAGCAAAAGAAAATAAAACGCCTTGAGAAGGCAATGGACGTCTTATTATTATGAAGTAACGATCGCAATCCTAGAATCGGATTGTTCCATAGCACTAAACTTTGACCACTCGATGATCCTATCTTAACTAAGAAACCTACACATTGGTTGTCTTCGCGAAGGATATGAGAAAGAGAACAAGACTAGTCACGAGCAAGCAAGCTAAGAATGTCACCGATAAGAATAAAATATAGATGAGTAAGCGAGCAGGAGTTATTTATCAAAGGGATTGCCTCTTGCGAATCAGATTCCACGATCACTTTTCGGTGACCTTGATCCCAAGCCAAATGTAGTCTATGTCGGATAGCTTGCAACTCAGCATTGAGATTGGTGGCGTGACCAATAAACCCCGTAAACCCCAGCATCCAATGAGCACGACTATCGCGCATGATACCTCCAAAACCAGCGTCACTAGGATTACCACGAGAGCTGCCATCCACATTGATCTGCACAAACTCAGTCGAAGGGGCACACCAAGAAATCCATTTATCCTCCCTTTGGATGTAATGGTGGAGAGAAGACATGTAAGCCATAAGATAGTCCCGCACAAGGTTTGTGGGCCACTGAAGTTGTACAATAGTCGATATAGTGTTGCGTTGAATCATCGTTTGGTTCCTGGCATACCAAATAATCCAGATACCAACTAGGAACATAAGAACACACTCAGGGGACAATGTCGGATCCAAAACATACATATCTATCCAATCATCCATGTTACATTGTAAGAAGGATTCACCAACATCAGCAATGAGGAAACGCCAGACTTAAGAGGCTCGTATACAGTCCCGAAGAGCGTGAAGGACAGATTCTTGCCTCCTCCAACATCGGTAACACAGAGGAGATTAGTTCATACCGCGGTTATACCGCAAGAGATTTATAGGAAGGCGTTGCCATTGGACCAACCACAGGAAGAAACATAATTTCTCAGGGACATTAAGTTTCCAAGTACGCATCCATTTCTTCATAGGATCATATGGATAAGACACCCTGGTTATAAATTTATAGCCTGACTTCACAGAGCAAACACCATTAGGATTTTCTCCCCAAATAAGCGCATCAGACATATCTAAAGAATGAAGAAGAGGGACTGCTATAATCATGTTTCCCACCTCACAAGGCAATGAAGAGCTAAGAGTGTCTAAATCTCAAGTGTTATTACTTGAGATCAGGTCCCTAACCATGAGGTTATAGTCCGCCTCATTGATCACTGAAATGTGCTTGACAAGAGGCATTTGACCCACCCATCTACCAAACCAAACTGAAACATTTCGGCCATTACCTATACGCCAACAAAAACCATCCTTTAAATAAGGAATTGCTCGATGAATAACTTTCCAACATGGAGACGACTGGGTAGGCAAACGAAGATCCAATAATGAAGCATCACGCACGTATTTGCCAAGCAAGGCATCCACAGAAGGCTTGGGTTCCTATAGCAAGAGACCACACTAATTTGCCAAGCATAACTATGTTATTATCACGAGCCATGCGAGTACCAAGACCACCCCGATGTTTTGGACTACAGACAGCTTCCCAATTCAGTAAATGGATACCCTTGCCATGATCCCTAGATTGCCAAAGGAAATCTTGACAAGCTTTATCAGTGATCGAGCAAACCCTAGTTAGGACCCAACAAGTCTGCATGGAATATAAAGGAATGGTGCTAATAGTAGATTTCACAAGAGTGAGTCGACCCGCCTTAGTTAGTAATTTGGATTTCCAACCCTGCAAACGAGATTGAATTTTATCCAGTACACGTTTAAAATCACGTTTGTTGTTATTACCATGCAAAGGGACACCAAGATAAATGCCAAGGTCCTGAGTGAAGCGGAGTTGAAGACGACTCCTTAATAGGTTTTTGTGCGCATGAGAAGCATTTGGAGAAATAAAAGACTTAGACTTTTCTTCATTAATAGCCAGACCAGAACTAGAGCAAAATTGTCTTAACATGTTTAGAACAACACGACAATGCGAAACATCTACTTGAGAAAATAAGAGAACATCATCTGCAAATAAAAGATGAGAGACTACAGGACCATGATTAGAGATTGTGATCGGCTTCCATTAATTGCAGGCCACTTTAGTAGAAATGAGGAGAGACAGCTTCTCCAAACATAAGACAAACAGATAAGGAGAAAGAGGGTCCCTCTGACGAAGACCGCGAGCAGGTGCAAAACTTGGAAGACTAGACCCATTCCATAAGATTGAGAGTCATGAATTAGTCACGCATGACATAATAAGAGAAGTAATCAAAGAAGGAAAACCAAAATCATTCAAGGTCTGCTTCAGTCGTAATCGTGTTGCTATTTTTCTAATTTACATAATACCATCTATATTACTTAGAAATAGGAACAAAAAGTAAAAAAATAAAAGTTACATAACACCTTTTATATCCCATTTTAGGGCACAAGGTGGCTATTTTCGTTCTTATGTGTCACCCTGTCTCCCTCTCTATCTATCCATATCACACAGAAACAAGCACAAGTGAATTGATCCCCTCATTTTAACTTATGTATCATCCTATTTCTTGTGAGTCAATAAAAAACAATCTCTTTATTAATTAAAAATAAATGTGCATATACTAGACTTATTCAGGCTGCGTCTAGTAAGATTTTATTGGGTTGTCATGATGTTGTTGTTTATTAAGTTACATGATACTATCTATATTATCTAGAAATAGGAACAAAAAAGTAAAAAATTAAAAGCATAAAAAATTAAATTTAAAAACTACTTGAAATAATAATGTTTCAAGAAACCATAGATTTAATAAATAATTATCAAATTATTTTATTAATCAACTACTCTTTAAATTAGTTATAGAAATATATAAATAAATGGTATTAGTTAGAATTAATAATAGTAATCAATATTTAAACAATTAAATGTTGTACATTTAAACAATAAAGGAAAGTGTTTTTATTGTCATCCCTTCTTAAAGAAAAGGGGATAAGGTCATAAAACGGGGATGAGATAAAGATTTGTAACCGTTCATCCATCAACATAAAAAACAAGAATGTTATATGAAAACAAAAGGCTTATAGCATTAGTGGTGATGAAGTGGCATAATTATATCCACTAACCATGAAACGAAACAATAATCGTGGACCGACAGTTAATAAAATTCAGCAAATAGGGTCCAATAGAGCCCCCAAAGAAGAGTTCAATTCAAATACTCCCTCCGATTCATAATAAGTGACGTTTTAGGAGAATGCACACTTATTAAGAATCTTAATGAAATATCTAATATACCCTTATTAATTACATGTTAAAGTGCCTTAAAAATATAATATGTGTAATCTATGTAATTAAGATGTGAGAGAAATTAAAGGGTAATTTTGAAAGTCAAATTATAAATATGCATAAAAAGTCACAAACGACACTTATTTTGAATAATTAAAATCCCTCTAAAACGACACTTATTATGAATCAGAGGGAGTATATCTTAATTTAAAGTGTCGCAAACTTAGAGGAGCCTCTACCAGTCAACTAAGGGATGACTGAATCATGGAATATCAATTAATAGTAAAAATACGTTAAAGTTTATAAATATTAATTAGATATGTTGACCGGTATCCAAGACTTGCTTCATCATGATTGGAAGGTGCGTATCCAATACATACATCGGGAGAACAACCAGTGCGCGGATCGGCTGGCAGCTTTTGCACACAAGCAGCATCCAAGACTCCATATTCTTCGAGAGCCTCCTTTGACTGTCCAGGACCTCCTTCAACGGGACAGGCAGGGCATTACGTTCCACCGTGTTTTGCGAGATTTAGTTTAAGTGTGTTTTAGATCCTTTGTATTAAAAATAGATATAATTAATTAAAACAAAAATATGTCGAATTTTATAAATATTAATAAAATTGAATTTATCATTTGATTTTGAATTAAAAATTCTTTAAATAATTTTTTAATTATTATTCGCACTAGTACTTTATTCGAAAATTTGGGTAGACTCTTCATATGACCGGTCGTTAGAAAGTTGGCTGGCAGATAATTATTAAGAAAATCATTAGCATGAAGAATGAGAACATCTTTTTAATATTTTCATAATCAATATCTTAAATTACATGATTAAATTATAATTCTTAATTTATATATCAACATCTATATTACATAGAAATAAAAACAAAAAAAGAAAAGACAAAAAATAAATACGTGAAGTAATAATGTTACAAGAAACCTATATGAATTATACATAATATATAACATGAATTTCAATCTAATTTAATTAATAGCTTTAATTTGTACAACTTTAAAGTAATATACATGTTCATTCATCAAATATGAATGTAATAAATAAAAAAGCTACAAGAAAAATTTTAAAAGTGATTAATTTTTTTTTATCAAAACTAAAATGTTTTTCAAAATTAAAATTTATACAAATTTAGGTAAATTGAAAACGAAGGGAGTGAGAGTCGGGATAGGAAAATGAACAAAGAGAATAAAAGTTCACAGTCGAGTTAGCAAACTGAAAACGTTTATAATAAAGGTATAAACAGAATAATAAATATGGAGCATTCTGTTGGCAAAGTGAATGAAAGTTTTTTATAATTATATTTAATTGAGTTTTTTAAATTTTAAAAGAAAATTTATTAAATAACTTTTTGTTCAAATCCAAAAATAATAATAATAATTTCAAAACATGAAAAAGTACATGCCATGATTCCTATGTTTTTAATTAAAAAGTAGTTGTATGTTGTCATTATTTTCTAATTAGTCTAGTCACGTCGTTCAATTTTTAATATTTATTTATTTTATTCATAATATTTAAACCTAAAATTTTATTTTTAAAAATTTCGATTCAAATATGAGTATATATATTTTAGTAAAATCAATGTCTTAAAAGTTATTGAATAACTATAATTTAAAAAGAAACAAACTTTTTAACACTTCCTTATTCTATTCATAAGCCTCTCTAGCGGAATTCATACTTTATATTATTGTTGTGTTGTTATTATTAATCTATTTATAAGAGTAAATCTTAAAATCTTATGGCCAATGCAAATTGAGCTTAATATGGTGTCATACTTTATTTTATTCACCACACAATTGGAGAAGTTAAATAGTTAAAGAAAAGGAATAAGATTATAAAATGGGGATGAGATCAAGATTTGTAACCGGGCATGCATCAACTGTAAAATAAAAGACAAGAATGGTACATGAAAAAAAAGGCACATACCATTAGTGGTGATGAAGTAGCATAATTATATTCACTAATCATGAAATAAGTCTGTAGTTACAATAATCATGGACCAACTTAGTTAGAAGTTAATGGGTTCGACCCAATTTAATCCGGAACTGAATTTGTTTTTTTTCAAATTTTGATCTTTAAAAAAGTTAAAGTATAGATTCGAATTGTGTATTTCGAGTTTAGATAGAAATTTTTGAACCAAACTCAAGCTAGTATAGGTTCGATCCAGTCTAACCCCATTTTAAAGTCCAATTCAATATAGCCTTAAAAAAGGGCACGAAATTTTCTATTCTCATTAACCTGTTTCAACCATGTTTTCTTCCCGGTATGAAAACAGGGTTAGAAAATAAAAACATGGTTAAAATAGACTAATGACATTACCCTCAACCTATAAAAGATTTCAATCCAAAGAGTATTATCTCAAAGTTGTAGATTTGAGGGAAGGTAGAAACTTAGAAGAGCCTTTACCAGTCACTTAAGGGATGATTGGTTGCTAATAAAAATATGTTGGACTACAAATATCAGTTAAAAATAGAAATATGTTAAAGTTTACAAATACTAATTAGAAATAATTAATTGAAACAGAAATACTTTAAACTCTACAAATATTAATTAAATTAAATTATTTATTTGATTTACAAATATTAATTTGATAAATAATTTATTTAAAATACATAATTTCGTTCTATTGGGTTCTGGGTTTGTTGCCTGTCCAAACATCCACAGAATTCAATTTGGTTTCATTCTCTATTTCTTTTGTAACAAAATTACATGTAGCAAGTTGAAATGATTTTTGAGCCACATGCTTGTCCACCCCAAAGTCGGGGAGGAAGTCGCCGGCCTATCTTTCTTGCAGGAAACTACCCAATTACTTTTTCGCTAGGCTTCAGTCTTTACTCAGGTCTATGGGGGAGATTCCGAAGCTGGATAAGTAACACCGTCGGCTTGCCGCACTCTCAGGGCATTGACCAGGGAGGACGCATCGCGCAGGTGGCAACGAGAGAAGC
>JAOSBM010000009.1:20209578-20224857 GCA_027568955.1 Erythroxylum tenue | reverse complement strand
AAATTCACCTACAAGGGTAGAATATTTCAGTTGTGGAAAATAGCTAATTCAATATTAAGGTTGACAAAAATATCATTTCCTAAGAGAAAGTCATTCCTCTTTGCCATTAAATTTTAAACATTTAATTAGCAAATTGTTGCAACCTTTTCTTAATTAGTTACTGCACAAATTTGTCATTTTCATAGTTATTTTGGTCGCATTGAATTTGATAGTTGTTAAGAAATTTATTTAAGTTAATTTTGCAAAAAAAAAAGAAAAAATTTCTTTACATTAATTTTAATTTTCTAAAATTTCATCCAATCAGATTTCAAATTTTGTTAGCTAGCGTACAATTAAATTTTCCCATAATCCCTGTGGACACGACTCGGTTCTTACCGATTTATTACTCACTTCGACAACCGTGCACTTGCGGTTCACGATCAGGTTGTCCATAGAGAAAACAACGATCAGCTTTCTTATAATGTGAGGATTTCTTAAAGAATCGAACAATTCTTCTCTTCTTTCCATCCTTTCTCACATATGTTTTTCTGAAGGGTTTATAGCCTTCCATTTGTCTGTGGAACTTTCTTCTATGATAGACATGTCGAAGATAAGCTTTTTTCTTGTTATGACAATCACAAGTCTTCTGTTCTTTGCACTTGATTTGAAGATAAGGCTTTTTATAAGCCTATTTGAGAAGTGGACAACCCTTAAGGATGTTCTTGAATAAGGCTTGTTGATCACATAGCTTATGAAGAGAAGCTAAAGTAAGCTGGTAAATTTCTTCAAGAGATATATTAGCCATATCTCTTCTTAAAGAAACAATGGTCGATTGTAACTCTGGTTATAGTTGATCTGGAAGGGATGAGATAAAAGCATATCGAAAATTAACATCATTCCATCCATTCAAAAGATAATACCTTTCTGTCATGCGTTGATAATGCTTCTGTAAATCACGCTTGTCAAGTGAACAACATTTCATTGCAAAATTCTCCTGACTGATCTGCTTATCAATAAGTTGAAAGTCACTAATGAATTCCTTATGAATATTCCAAGAAGAGCTCTAGCTGTAGTGACTTGGATATACTGAAGTCTTTGATAATCGCTAATACTTTGCCACCATTCTCGCAAAGTACCAGTGAAACGAGATATAAACTCGGACAAAATATCCTATAAAGGATTATTAGGTCAAGTCATTTGTAGATTTATTGAGGAACCAAATTCATGCAAGAGATCTCTCCATTTCTTTGAGGGAAGATCGGCAAAAGTGAACCAAGGTCTTGAAGTAGGCTTGGTTTGAACAGCTGGTTGTGTAAATGCTGCCTGTGGTGCTGGTTCAGGTCTAAAAGGTTCAGTACTTGTAGATTCTGCTTCACTTATTTCTGGTTCAACTTCAATAGGTTCAGGCATAGTCATCAAAACTTGTGATAATTCTGACATATCAGCTAGCTGGGCTGAAGAATCAGAAATAAGTGTGGTTCAGGTCTAAAAGGTTCAGTACTTTTATGGTTCATTTGTCTTTTAATAAGAGTGAGTAAGGAGACAGCCTATAAGTAATGAAAACACTACCAAATAACCCTATTCATTTGTCTTCTACTTTGTCTATGTCTAGTTTACCTTCTAGTGTAAAGCGTGTTCTATCTAATCGTATAGAAAATCTTGTAGAGATTACCTATGTTCTTGTAGAAAATCATGTTTGTGAGTCTTCTTTACCTTTGTTGAGTCCGTAGAGTATCTATTTTGGTGACCGTTCTTGGACGAGAAGTATACATACTATTTTGTCTACCTCTAGACCAAAATTAAAAGAAATCATTCAGAGTTCTAGATTAGAACAGTGTGGTCTCAGATCTACCACAACAGAACAATACGTAAAGCTTGAAATCCCCAAGGAGCTGATCTCTCTCTGAAGGGAGCACAATCATACACATCTTCTTGTTGGAGCTATGCGCCTTGTTCTTATACTTCATGGAAGAAAAGGAATACCTGCTACAACCAAGATATCTCTTCTTGACACTGCCTATACAACGTACCAAAATGTTTTGATTGGTACCTTGCTGACTACTCTCAACAATGGAAGTGTCATTTTGACAATAGCACCTGATTTCAACATCAGGTTGGATGATCCCATTTTTTTTTGAACGCCTGCAAGCTCAAATCCAGATCACTAGAACAGATCAAGATCTTACAACCATCATGGCTACCTTACATCATCAGATGATCTATCGTCTGCAGAATCATGCTTTGGACCTCAACTTTCCAAATTCTACTTCTTATGCTCTTTATATATTTGTTGATCATGATAATGATTAGTCTAATATCATAAAGATCCTGAAGCAATTACTAGCTATGGAACTTGAAAAGCTGATGCCTACTGAATGGATCTCCAATTACCAAAAGGTGTTCCACGCGCCTCATCGGCACTCTTTTCATACAACTACTCTTTCGATTTTAAAGACATTAAACGATGGAATGGTGAAATCCATCTATGCAAAGCCCAACGAAGATCCATCTGGACCTTCACATCTGGGGCTATATTTTCACAAACGAAAGGTAAATCTGGTCCTCCTATTTATTATTCAAATCTAATGGAGAACCAGTTTATGTTACTTATCATCGTGGACACTTTGTATGGGATGTTGATCCATCTATTTGCGAACCCAGCTATGAAGTCTGTCTTAATCCTGAGTTAGACAGTGATGATGATGATGAACGATATGCCAGAAGGAGAAGGAAGAAGAAAAAGCCTAAACCTTATTCTATACCTCCTCAATAGTATTATCCATATAGAGATGATCCAGATCCAGATGATTCCAGCAAATCTATTAGTCTACAAACATAAAGATTCAGACCTAGATCTCTTCGTGAGATGCTAAAATCTTCTACCTATCAACCTAAGCTAGCAGTTCCTGTGATGACTCCTACTCCTATACCCTGCATGATGGTTAAGCCATATAAGAAAGGATTTCTTTCTTTATACAAGAGTACTGATGAACCAACTAGGGTTATCTCTATATTCGAGCCACAGGAATCACTTCACAAGGAACACTTATCTCAAACCTTCTGATGAAGTTCTTAATTGGCAAACATCAAATGCAGTAGCACAAGACAAAGTTCTTCGAAGAATTGATTCTAAGCTTGATAGAATCAATTAACAGACTTATGCTACTCAACATAGAGTTAACATCATCTCTAAACAACTCCAACAAATGTACCACTCCTACAAAGCTCAAATCCAGCAACTTGATGCTGATCTTCGACATTATATTGATACACATTATCTTGGACCTGAATTTGACGTCAAAGCTAGAGAAATCAGGAAGATACAAGGAATTGTGCAATAGATGGAAGCTGATATGCAATTTGCACAATCTAAAACTATATATAGTTCATTCTTTTCAGTATTTCCACATATACAACCAGTATACACTCCTCCTCTGTATTAAAAGTACCCAAAAGAAGCTGACTATTTAAAGGTGTTTAAGTTTAACTATCCTTGGATTAGACAATATATTCATCCTCAGGCAGCTTAAGCTAAACCTTAAAAAGCCAAAGTCAAAGCTAAAGCCTGAACCAATTCCTGAGCCATAACCTTCGTTCACCAAACCAGAACCAGTTAATCAGTGGCGTAACCCATTACAGATCCATGCACCTCCTACTTCTCCACTGAAATCTCAACCTTCCACCTCTACTGGAAAGGATAAAGCACCTCAGACAGAGTTCGTAGCAATTTTTGCACCTATACTTGTTGCAGAAGATTCCTCTGCTCAATCAGATAATGCAAAAGCTTATTCTGAAGCCTCTGTCCCAATATTGAAGTCTCTGCAACAATCTCTGAGTCATTATCTAAACAAATCTCTGAATCATCTTCTGATTCTTCAACCCAGCTAGCTGATCTGTTTGAATTATCACAAGTTATGATGATTATGCCTGAACCTACTAAAGCTGAACTAGAAATAAGTGAAACAGAATCTACAGGTATTAAACCTTTCAGACCTGAACCAGCACCATAGGCAACACCTGCACAACCAGTTGTTCAGACCAAGCCTACTTTAGGACTTTGGTTCACTTTTGATGATCTTCCCCCAAAGAAATGGATAAATCGCTTGCATGAATTTGGTGCTTGGATAGATCTACAAATGACTCGACCAAATAATCCTTTACAAAATATTTTTCTGAGTTTATATCTCGTTTCACTGGTACTTTACGAGAATGGTGGGAAAGTATTAGAGATTGTCAAAGACTTCAGTATATCTAAGTCACTACAACCGGAGCTCTTTTTGGAATACTTCATAAGGAATTCATTGGTGACTTTTAACTTATTGATAAGCAGATCCAACAGGAGTATTTTGCAAAGAAATATTGTTCACTTGACAAGCGTGATTTACAAAAGCATTATCAACGCATGACGGAAAGGTACTATCTTTTAAATGGATGGAATGATGTTAATCTTCGCTATACTTTTATCTCATCCCTTTCAGATCAACTACAACCAGAGTTACAACGGACCATTGTTTCTTTACAAAGAGATATGGCTAATATATCTCTTGGAGAAATTTACTAGCTTGCTTTAACTTCTCTTGATAAGTTGTGTGATCAACATGCCTTTTTCAAGAACATCCTTAGGGGTTGTCCACTTCTCAAATAGGCTTATAAAAAGCCTTATCTTCAAATCAAGTGCAAAGAACAGAAGACTTGTGATTTTCATAATAAGAAAAAAAGCTTATCTTCGACAAGTCTATCATAGAAGAAAGTTCCGCAGACAAATGAAAGACTATAAACCCTTCAGAAAAACATATGTGAGAAAGGATGGCAAGAAGAGAAGAATTGTTCGATTCTTCAAGAAATCCTCACATTATAAGAAAGCTGATTGTTGTTTTCTCTGTGGACAACCACGACACTTTGCACGTACTTATACTTACAAGACTAAAGAGGATGTCAAGTTATTGAAGTAGATGCAATCAATTTTGCCTATTCATTCTTCCAATAACTTTGAAGATCTGATTGAAGAACAATTTCATGAAGATGAGGACATAAAGTTTGTTGTTTCTGTAACGACCTCTGAAGATGAAGAATCCTCTGACTCCTCTGTTTCTCTAGAAGACAATTCACTATACATGCTACAGCAGACCTGTATGAAGTTAGATTGTACTCCAGTTCAACGACCTTATGCCCAGATCCAACTCTTCAGACAAGACAAATATGATTTACCCATTAAAGCCATTGGGTTTATGGATACTGGATCCAGTCGTACGATCATAAAGCCCAACATTTTACCCTTTATAGCATGGACCTCACATGATGAGTATTTTACAACTGCAGATGGCAATTCATTCAAAATAGGGCTTATTACAAAGAGAAAGATCGGGATACAATTCTTTCCACAGTGTACAGTTTGAACTAAAGTAGTTGGAAGCAATCTACCTGGCCTCGATATTCTCATTAGTATGGATACATACAGTAAAGCCTCACCTTTACAGATCCTACCTACAGGCCTCAGGTATCGATCATTTTTTAGTCCTTACACCAACGTAAAAAATGTGTTTGAACTTTCTCAAGTTCTTGCACCATATACAACACTGCAAGATAAACTGTTAGACTATTGTTCAGAATCACATGCCCAATTTTCTCATCCATATCCACTGTGAAAACATGCTGACTTTTTCATAAGTTTACTTTTCAAAAAGAATGGAGATATCAATCCCACAAAAGCCACACATCCAGGGGTGAACCCTGATAATCTCAAACTTGCACAAGATGAGTGTGCTATCCTTCTGAAGTAAGGATTGATTGAGCCCATAAAGTCAAACTGGGCTTGCCAGGCATTTTATGTTAATAAACATTTAGAGCAAAAGCGTGGGGAAAAGAGATTGGTAATTGATTAGAAGCCTCTGAATGCATTCCTGTAAGATGACAAGTTTCCTCTTCCAAAGATCAGTACTCAGGTACTATTTCCAAAAGAAGTTGTTATCTTTTCCAAGTTTGATCTTAAAGCAGGATTTTGGTAATTGGGTATCGACCTAACTGAGAGATACAAGACTGCATTCTGCATTCTCAATGCACACTACCAATGGAATGTTACGCCATTTGGGCTTAAAGTCACCCACATCACTGTTTCAAAGAACAATGACCAAGATCTATGAGCTTATCCTCTACAGTGCAATCATTTACATTGATGACATTCTCCTGTTCTCAAAGACCCATGAGGAACATCAGGCCTTACTTTAGCAATTCTTGGATCTTAATAAAAAGTATGACATTTTTGCCTCGAAAAGCATCATTGACACTAAAGAAATTGAATTTTTGGGTATGCATTTCAAAGATGGATTCTACCAGCCTGTTCCACATATTGCGTAAGAGCTGTTACATTTTCCTGATGAACATCTCACTATGAAACAGATACAACAATTCCTTAGGATTGTTAATTACATCCTTGAGTTCATACCATATGTGGCAGCTTATCTTTCATGTTTATCTAAGTTACTGAGACAGCATCCAGCTTGGCCTCCTGATATTTTTCGTTATAAATATCCTCTTCACCAAAGTCTCGTTGCAACTTTTTTCTCCTTTAAAGTTTTTAGTCATCAAGTTCTTATGTCTAGTCAACCCCTCTTTGCCTTTTACAAAGAAATCTTTTCCTCCTATAGTTAGTACACCCACGAGTATTTCTGAAGTTGCCTCACTTGCTCGCATGAGTTTGTTTTATTATTTGCATAATTTTCTTCATGAACATAACTCTCTTAGAAGTCCCACATTGTTCAATCTCAAAGCACCTTACCTTAATGTGAATTTTCTCCATGATCCTCTTTCTAAAAACACATTATGGTATCTTTGGGCACTCTCTGCCCTTTATACTTGTACTGTTACTATATCTCCTCTTCAGCTCTATCAACATCTCTGTGACATAAACAATGGAAGCTCTTTGCTATGGACATTTCTTGAGTGATTTCAACTACTAAATCAATGAAGGCAACAATGTTCTATGATAATCTCATAACATTGTCTATGGAAAGCCTCTACAAGACGACAATCTACTCATTGCTTCTTCATCCTCCATTGTTCGTATCGAGAAACACATACTGATGTCCTTTACACTGAACATCGTGTACATTTGTATCATACTTCATTATATTAGCCATTATATTAAGAAATTGTGCTTCAATCTCTTAGAGATTTTCTCAAAGTGATAAATCATTTTTCTAACACACCAGTCATCTCCACCTCTATTGGACCATGTCTCAGTAAATTTATTCCAGGTGAACCAGAAGCATCAGAAGTCGATATACCAGGTTCTAGATGCCCTCAATATGACACAGAAGAATCAGTCTTTGACCCCTATAGGACCTTCTCAACCTTTTGACTCAATCTTTCAGGATGCTCAAAACCCTAATGATGATAATTACAATCCTATTGAAGATGAGTTGAATCAATTCCTGCACAAACTACACACATATGAGCTCAGTCCCAGTAAGCAACAAAAGACAAATCAACATGATACTAATAGCTCAAGTAATCCATACTCTCTATCTAATCTTCAATCATAGCACGAATCAATTTGTGACAAATAATGAGTTGGATTCCAATTCTCATAATGAGACTCGTCTTTTAAGGAGTTTACTTTTGAGTCTTTTGATGAAAGAGAATCTTTGTGGCCCACAAACCACTGTACAAGATTCCATCTTATCATTATACTATTTACTTTTAGAAAGTTGTTTGCTTTTTCAAAGTAGCTTTGTTAAAGATGAGATGATTGTACTGCTTTTTCAAAGTAGCTTTGTTAAAGGTGTGATGATTGTACTTTAAAGTTACTTTCTTTTTTAAATTTGTAATGAGTTTGTCTCTTGAGAGATTTACTTTCTTACCCTTGCTTCGCCTATAAAAGCAAGGCTCCTCTTTCGTTGTAAGCAGACTTAGAACTAGACTCAATTTAGTTTGTAAACATTTAGACAGAAGTTTGAATGAAGTTTGGTTTGTTTGTTTTCCATCCTCTCTAAGTTTTCCCTCTATTGAAAGCTTAAGTCTTGAGTGATGTTACTATCTGTCATTATACAGAGACAAGTATGCTCTACACTCGTCTCTTTTGAGGATCTTGTGTATCAGAAAGTCTAAGACAGTTTGTGACTGATGTTAAAACAATCATGCTATAAGATTAGAATTTAACGGGAAAAGAATATAGATACTGTTGAGACTACTATTTCAAAGGGAAAAAGGTGTTGTGATAGTGTAAGGTTCCTAAGAGGAAAGCTGAATGTTGTACCCGTGGAGAGAAGGGCTTTGAAGTCTCGGCTATCATACATGGAACTTACAAATAATCACAAGGTTCTTATGTTGTTCCATAATAGTCTACCAGACACTGCAGTAGTCTACAATCTGACTTTAGTTAGTTGATGGTCTTTTCAAGATGTTGTTTTGGCTAGTTGGTTGTCGTACTTTCCTTGTGTGCCTTTCGGGGTCCCGTCTATTAGACTACAAGAGAGAAGATATCCACACTGTCCTATAGACTTAAAGGTAATAGGTTTGATCGTAATTAAAAAATTAATTTTTATTATAATAAATTATAAATAATAGGTTAAAAATGTTGAATTTGTAAATAATAATTAAATTAAATTTATAATTTAGTTTTAAATCATTTAGTTGTCAAGTGATTAACTCAAAACATAAATTATTATATACATTTAATAATTTATTAAATTTAATAGTTAAGAGATTTTATATATATATATATTAAAATAGTTTTAGTGAGAAATAACTCGGGTAAATAACTTAAGTTGGTTTTAGATTTTTGTAAGCTTAGATTCTTAAGTTCATCTTAACTTAATCATTCATTACTTATCCCTTGCTTTGAGGGCATATGGAGATAACATAAACCACATCTGGGCTACCCTTGGTTAGAAGGCATACAGAAATGACACAAATCAAATGTACATGACATTGTTAGACTACATGAATCGAAAAAGGTTCTTCCGCTATGACTCATAGACTTGTGGAATATTTCACCGAGAAGCTTCAAGGGAGCCGCATCATAGGTTTTCAGCCTATATGCCAATCAAGTGACTTATAGAACAAATTTTTATAAGAGATCAAAGATAAACAAAGATTGAATGTAGCTTAAATTTCAGATATGTCAGCCGAGACATAAGTCATTCTTCTTTGTTTAAGGCATCAATTCTCAAGACTTGTCTTTTAAAAATCTAAACTGACCAATATTTTCCCCATAACTTAGACCTCAAGCAAGATCTATAGTCCAAGATTTTCTGATACATATGATCCTGATGAAGAGGTAAGTGTAGAACATATTTATCTTTCCATATGACTGTGACTTACATTAATCAAGAATCAAACTTCTAGGAGAGAGAGTGTGTGTTTAAAAAGAGGCCATAATATAGAAAACACATTTCATTTGAATAAGCTTCTCTTTTTTTAAAAAAATTTATAATAACAAATATTACCAACTTTAATATCAACTACACCGTTTTGATGTTGATTCCAAGATTTTAATAATTTGTTGAGATTCAGTTCTTTCAATGATCATTAATGTTCTTAATTAACTACTGTATTAATAGTAATGTTATCTCCCAAGAAATAGTCAAATGATTTGCTAATTACAAAGTGGGCTGCAAGAAAAGCAACAATGACCAAACCTTTTGTGGGTAAAGAGGGTCGGTCTTGGTGCCTACTGCTGGGGATGGTTCCATGTGCAGGTGGAAATAGATTCCATTTCCATTGACAGTAATTGCTCAATCACAACTGGTGGCTCTTGTTAAAACAGGAGGTCATGCCGTGGACCTGTACTCATTAACCAAAACCCCTTTTCTTTTTGAAAACGAGAAGACAACAGACACGATTATGCATGCCTTATAATTTCCTAATAATTGGTCCATTGTCCCTGAGGAATTAGTCATATTAGTAAATTGTACTTTTCAATTTGATAATTCTGCATAAATATATACTAGGCGATATGGATATATTATATTTTTATGTAATCAATTCTATTTTATGAAAAAAAAAATCATTCAACATATAAGGTGTTCTTGGTTCAACTATCTTCTCCTTTGGTCTACAACATATTTGTATTTTCTTTTGGGAATTTTAGCTTCTTTTGTCAATTATGATAAAAAGCATTAAATGGCATTATTTTAATTTTTTATACCCTATTTCGAAAAAGCAATTAAACTAACAACTAATCAATAATAGGAATTAGGAAACCACAAATTGAATAGATTTCTCCATCAATAATTGGAATCAGGAAACCACAAATTTCCGGTTTTCTATCCCCTAAGAGTACTCAAAAGATTAAAGTGTAAAGAAGAAGAAGAAAACTTTACTATATACATACGTAATATTCAGATTATCAATTTGTCTGTCATAAATAATAATGAAAAAATTCAACCTTAAAAACCTTGAATTGTCTAACTTTTTTGTTTGATTTATTTAACAACTCTTATTGTTAAAAGCCAATTAATTAATTAATTAATTAATCAATTTTTGTAAATTAATAAGTTTTTATAAACTAAAATAAATCAATTAATTTTAATTTAACAATCTTTTATTTTAATTAAACTTCAAATTTTTCGATAATTAAAGACAGTTTCTTTCAATCATATTTCAAATTCTTTAATTTTATTTAATATTTAGGCTATTTTATAACGGTCTAATACTGGTTGAATCTTTTAAACTTTAAACTTTTTGTTTTACCAATTTAACCTCCGGTTTGATTTTTAAACCATTGATCATAAACTTTATAAAACTCTCTAAAAGAATGTTACTTACCCTTATTTATTGAAATGTAAACCTTGGACAATCCATAGGAATGTTAATCTTTGCTTGTTCTCCTGGCTTTCATGTTTTGGGGCAAGTTTTCCCTAGTGTGGGTAGATGGCTTGATCATGATTTAATAAGCGTCTCTTATGTTAGGTAGTTTTTAACTTTTGTGAGCTTTGCTCACTTTTGTTTTTGGGTAATCTTACCAAAAAAAAAAGTTTGCTATTAGTATACATGATGACATCTTACTTTGGTATTAAGTTAATTATGAACTTTTCCAAAGTTGGTGGGTGGGGCAATAAATTCATTGGCTAGAGATGAGAAACAAGAAAAGAAAAAAAAAGGTTGAATATAATTGTGATGGAAACATGGACCATATGAATCTTTTCAGCACCAGACATGCAAATGTGCACAGTAACTTTCAAGATAACACATTCTTCTTTTTCCCTAAAATTGCTTTTGTTTGTCACCCAAAAAGGGGTTTTGGCTGTATAATCTGGAAGGACCATTAAAGAGTACATGACTTTGTAGCCACAGCCCCACATCTCACTGAAATATTAAATCATCAGCTTGCTTTAACAAGAATCCAAAGCTTCCAGTCTTTGAGGTGTTGGAGATGATAGGTTTTTAGTAACCACATCTACAAGCGAACCACATCTACAAGCGTACAGTTCCCATGTTCTCCATGCATTCTGATAGTTTTTAGAGTTCATGTGAATTTTCCTCCATGACTAGACAACATATTAATATTTAAAGGAAAATGCTTAAGTAATTGGTGAATTTAAGTCGGTTATCAACATTAAACATATTAATGTTTAACAAACGTTGGTGAGTTTTCTCCTTGAGAAATAATCTTAATCTTTCGTCCAATTAAGCAGTTTTGGATTCTGAAAGACTGAAATGAAAAACCAGGATGATAGTTGGACTTTGAACCTTAAGCAAACATATATTTCTACCTAGTTATTAACAACCGACTGTCGTAAATGGTGGGTTAGCTTCGAGCTACGATGTTGTTACGTAGTCTTCCCTGGCCGGTCTGGACCTCAATCATTGTTTCTCAAAGCTTGGCGATTCTGAAAGCATAAAAACAAAGCATGCCAATGCCAAGGATGTCCTTAATTCAAGGTTTTTAGCTGCAGAAAGTTGTCTGATTAGCTTGTAGATGCTTTCCAACTCCAGTGTACAACTTTCCTAGACATGGCAGCAAGGCTTTGATTCTTGCCTAAGAACCATCAGGATCCAGCTAACTGTAGCTAATATCCCAAACAATTTTTAGCTTTATTCATTATCAGTTGGAGTGAGTTTCGTCCCTTGCACTTGGACGATACATTAAGTTTTGTTGAGTACATACATTATTGGGGACACCAAATGATTCATTTCATATGCTATTTTACCAGTTTAAGGCGACAGATACGTAAGAACTTGTACTAGGGGGTGCTTCATCCTGTAACTTGATAATATATTTAACAGCAACTATCCTTAATTAATACCTTCACTTGTAAAGGAAAAGTATTGCACTGAGCTTCCTAAACTAATTACTTACTACAAATAACCATGTTATACGAATAGGTCTAGACTCTTCATGCTAAATACAAAAAAGCCAAAAGACGAGGAAAAGTTAGCGTAATGAATGCTCCCCACAGGGGCCTGAACTCTCACATGGGGAACCAAAAGAGATGGCACGTGAAAACTCCACTTGACATATGTTACTCTTCGTAGAATGAGGAAGGACAACACGTAGCAGAAGCCTGCAGATCAGCTATGGCGAAACTACGAATCCTTACAAAGAGATTAGGTAGTGTTTGGGTAAAGAATTAAGCTGCTCTCCAGTCTCTATATAGCTAGCATGCAACACCAGTGAGTGAGATTACAATTTTAGTGCAGATATCATATTCAGGAATTTCGACACATCGATCATGCCAGAGTGACCCAACATTGTGGATCCTCACACATGCCATGCCTATATATTTTCAGGCCCCACTATTCTTTGAACATCTGTCATCTCCTAAGACCTCCATCAGTACCTGGCCCTACAGTCCCTTCTGCATTAGCAATTTTCCTCATTTTAATAGCTTTGACACTTACCTTTGTATCAATATTCCATTATGCCAAGAACTTGTTGAGAAAGATGAAGGTTAGAATTAAGTAGTACATTAATTTATATTGTCTCACTTCCAATTTTTTAACTTGAGGTTTAATGGTTGTCTTTCTTTCATATACAATGCCACTTGTACTGTACATCATTTTGTTAATTATTTTACTTCTTGGCAACAGATCTTCAACTGGGTACAGAGGAGGTTCCATCATGGCTCCATCAAAGGTTAGTATTAACTAAGGTTAAGGACAAACTATTGTTGTTTATGTAACAATCTTTTCTATCTGTAATTTGACTTTAGGAACTGTAAATCCTTGTTTTTATGTACATTTACTCGAGCGTTGAAAAGATAAATCAAAGTTTTATGAATTTGCTACAGAAGGGTTAACTCAAAGTGTGAAGAAAGCTGAATTCGTTACCAATGGTGCTGAGAAGCAAGCATTGCTGAAGCAAGTGGCACTGGTTGACGTGCTTGAGGGTTGGAAAGATGGCATTCTAACAATTGTAACATTAGGTTTCGATCCTCTGAAAAATATCACCACTCGTCAGAAGGAATATTTTACCCTGGAATGTGACGAGGAAGAAGAAAACGAAGAACCGAAAGATGGAAAAGGCCAACTCAATGTGCATGTTGATGGTGACAACGATACTGTTGAAGATGAAGAGCTGAAACCTTTGATTTTCACAACGTTTGAGAACAAATATGACGATGTTGGACGTAACTCTTTTGCAAACTCGACACTCAACTCGGCTTACTATGAGATTGATCAAAGGAGAAAGAAAGGAGAAAGAATAACACTAGCAGAACTATTTCGAGCAGACTCTGAAATGATCAAGAAGAAGCCAGAGTTCATTGAAACTGAGCTCAATCCAGGTAAAAAGCCTGTTGATCGAACAAAGAATGGCCTCTCCTTTGCCAAGAAGGTGTTGCCTCACGTTCGAGAGGACTTGCATCCCAAGAAAAGAATACATCAGGTGAGTAGTTGTACCCTGAGGCCTGAGGGTATGCTTAAACACCGACATATAATAGATTTTTCTGAAACTTCTCTTCATTTAATCCTCCTAGTCCTAGATACCAGCAAGAACTTCTTGCTGGTCGGTGGCAATGCCATATCTTGCTAATTAATTAATTTTCAATACATTCTGATGTTTAGTTGATGAGGAAAATGTTGAAGAGAAAAATCCATCCTGACCTTCAAGGCAAACTCTTTGAAGTTGACAACCAAAACAAGCCTGGATCTGGTAAAAATCAAGCTATCAGTGAGGAAACATCTGAGTCTGTCTCCTTGCTTCAAACTGGTCAAGGTACTCGTTATCTTAGACTGCCAAGTTTGATCTTATCATTATAAAACTTAGGTTTTTCCAGAACTGTTACATCAGTAAATCTCAGGTTATCAGTGCCCCAGACGAGCACTCCATGCTTTTTCTTTTCCAACATTAAGACACTCTATATGTAATGTAAAGTTTAGCAGATCTTCATGCGATAAGCATCTGCTTAATATACACAACAAATGATTAAAGCATGTGTTATGTCCGATGAACCTGCACAAATTGCCATAGCCACTATCATGCTTTATTAAACATATCCAATCATTGGGTGTGTCAAGCGTCAGCCACATTTTTTATAACTCCCATGGGACCTATAATTCCTGATGCCAAAGTGGCCCAAATTTGACACCAGACCTTTCCGCTTTTTCTTCACTGTGTAACATTAACTAGTTTGCGTATGAGTTCTGCTTCTGGTGAATGGGAGGAAGCTGAAGCTTGCCTTCCTTTCACTTTCAGTGAGCATCCATGGCCATTGTTGATCCGCTGGAAATCGCGCTTCAGAAAATTATACTGATAGATGCATACATATTCATATATATATAGAGAAAAAAAAATGGTATACAGGTTTAGATATGTCACTTTTTCATGTTCATTTTGCTTTTACTTATCAAGTTCTATACAAGAAGGGGTGTTAATATTTTGTCTCAAATTGTTTCTCGTAGGTCCAGCAGTATGAACCTTTCGTGGTGTACCTGATTTAATAGACATGTTTCTTTTTTCCCCTTTTTTTCTTCTCTTTCAGGATAATGTTGAAGTATTTAATTTGTCATGCATGTATGTATAACTCGGAACTGTATGTTCCTGCACTGTTGTGTTTGTAATTGAAGTGGGATGTTTGGTTGTGAAGAAACATTGAAAATTACCAGTCTAAAGCTGTCTGTTACTTTATGCATTTTTCTATAAATTATTGTAAAGCTAATTTTAATATTATAATTAAATACGTTTCTACAAACAAATAAGGATATTAATAAAAATTAGAAAAGTCTAATTACAAGACCTAGACAATTAGGATCAATGTTGAGTAAAATTGATTGGTAAACGTGTAACGCCCCATATTAGGGGTTAGAATATTAAGGAATTTCAATGCATGGTATGCTTGGCATAATTGAGTTTTTGCT
>JAOSBM010000009.1:20135862-20150770 GCA_027568955.1 Erythroxylum tenue | reverse complement strand
GTTTTGTTTCACGGACCCCTCGAGCCAATTGATGTGCATTTGCATTATGATGTGTTAGATGATTATGAATTGTTACAAGTTTGGATGCATTCATGATTTAAAAATTGCATTAGTTGTGTTTTGAGAATTTCTGATTACTTAACAAGGATTTTTTAGAAACATGGGTTTTATGACTCAAAAGTGACTTTTCCAAGAAATTGAACTTTTCGAAAGGTTTTTGCTTGTTATTCGTTATAAGCATGTTACCCACGGGCTTTTAAAGCTCACCCCCTCTCTATCCCATCCACAGGTTTTAAGCAGGAACAAAGTGAAAGAGAGTCAAGACATTACTTCGGAATGTGCATGTTTTGTCATATTATGTAATTGTTGATGTAAAGCAAGGCTCCATATGTATATTGAGAATTATAGGGTTTTGAATGTTTTGTAAATCGGATTTCTGATACCGAGGATTGTATTGTGGTTTGGAAATGCTATTGAAGGTTGTAAACTTTTAGTTTATAATGTAAATGAAATATGGAATTGTTTATGGTTTTGAAATGTAAAGTTGTATATGGATGCTATGATGAGTATTGAGCATAAATGGTTGGTATATGTACACCTATATCCTCATTAGTGAGTTGCTATGGTAATGAAAGAAGGAAATTTTGAATAATGAAATGTGGTTGAATATGAAGAGTAAATGAATTGAAGTTGATGATTGGATGAATGCCAATTGATAATTGAATGAGTTATGCATAATGTCACAAAATGAGGTGAAGTGAGCAATGACTTAATTATGAATGAGGTTAAGTTGGAATTAAGCTTACTCAAAGAAGTTATCAATTTGAATTGATGATTTTGAGCTTGAATTGTTGAGATAGGCATATGTATATAAGTGAATTATGGAAAGGAAATATAAGAATGTTATGAATCATGAAAGGTTGTCGATTATACGAATGTGTTAATGAAATTGGAAATTTTGTATGGCTTTGAATTATGGATTGGTGTATGAATTTGCATTGTGAATTGGGTATCAATCATATCCAATGGATTTGAGATATGTCAATTATGTTAGGATGTTGGAGTTTGAGAATGATGTAGGTATTTATCCTTGAATGAGATATCAAATTGATGCTAGGGTTAGAAGGATAGCTGGTTGATTTGCAATGAATGTGTGTGATGAATGATTGGAATTGAGTTTGATGATGTTTGATGTTATTTTGTGGGTTTGTAGTGGATTTTGTGGTGTTGGAGAAGGGTATAAGGTAAGGGAATATTAGGAGGGGTTTAGGAGCCTTGGAAGAGGGCTTGGAGGGTAAAAAATAAATGTTTCCAGCAGCTTACACGGCCAGCCCGTGTAAATTTACACAGGTCGTGTAAATCCAGTGCAGGAGCACCATTTCCACCCGAATTGTACACGGCCAGACCGTGTGATTTCAAACGGTCCGTGTATTTTGACCCCCTTAACATCCGAATTTGGACTTTTGGTCTTCATGAAAGTTGTATCCCTAGATGTTTTCTTTCCAACGGTACAAAAATGAAGGCAATCAGACATTTTTAGAGAAAGTTATGGCATTTGCGCCAAGAGAGGTTAAAGTTGATTTCGGGAGTGAACATGATCCATTGTTTAGGGCATAACTCCCTCATCCGACCTCCAAATGGGGTGATTCTTGAGCCATTGGATTCATGAGACATTTATGTATCTCTCCATAAAAATTCGTATCATTTGGAGTTTAATTGAGAGATTTTTCCATAAAGTAAGTGAGAGGTCGGATAGGAGAGCATGTTTGAGATATGAGCACATTTTGGTATTTTGATGATATCTTGAGCTGCAGAACTCCGATTGAGGTGATTCTTGTGCCAAATCGAACAAGAGACTTAGACCTATGATTATTTGAAGAAGTAAAATTGAAATTAAGGTATTAAGATTTCCAAATTCTGCTCACAAGCAGGAGAAATTAAGTCCAGGCGTGGTAACTGTTTTGTGTGGGCGCACCATGGAACAAAGTGTGAGGTTATTTTGGAATGTTATGAGAATGAACTTGTAACAGATGATGGGTAATGCCATGCAAAAAAAATATGATGGCCAATTAGGGTTTAATGGAATAACCCTTTAAGGAACGAAGTTCAAGGTTCTAGGTGTTATGGTTTTCGGATCGATCGTTGGGCTTCAGAACGAGGTCCCAGGTTAAGTTTGCTTGGGTGTTGGGTTCCGGTAACGGGGTCCAACACTTTGCCTCCTCTATCGAATGGTTCCTCCATAAGACTTTCACTAACTTCACAATCTTGTTTCTCAGAACTTTCTCCTTCGAATCCAGAATCTACACTGGTTGCTCTTCATAAGTCAAATCCTCTCTCAATTGAATCTCCGAAGTCTGAACTATATGCGAAGGATCTGATCGGTACCTCCTCAACATCGACACATGGAAAATATTGTGTATCTTAGACAATTCCGCAGGCAAAGCTAACTTGTAAGTTAAAGACCCAATCCTCTCGATAATCTCATAAGGGCCTATATACAAGCCAGAGAGTGAGAGAGAGAGGGTTAGAGAGAAGAAGAAGAGTAGAAGAAAGAGACGGTAGCAGAGCAGAGGGTCGGGTTGGGGGGTGGGTAGATGTTTAGGGTTTTTTTTAAAGATAAGTCCTCAGAGTTTTTAAAAATTTTGAAATTGTCCGAAATTTTCTGAAATGTTGGGTACCGGCCGATACCCAACGGAAAGCCCTGGTACTGGCCGGTACCGAGGATTGGATCCAGGTATCGATTTTTGGTCGGTACGATACCTTCCGGCCGGAACGGTACGGATCCCACATCATTGCCCTATGCAAAGCTATTATAAAATAGTGATGTATTGCCACCCACTGTAACTTTATATACTCATAATCCCGTAATCACCTATTTTGACCCTACCTAACCCAGATAACCCCGCCATAGCTTTTTCTATCCTAAATATTTAGCCTAGTGTATGTAATTCTTAGCTTAATTCTAGTAACATTATAGAATAGTTGTCCAACTAGGACTACTACTCACATGACTCTTAATCCTCAACTTGTGGAATCAATTACACTGTAAGACAATAATGAAGTGATTATCAGTAATGGACATACTTTTCATATTTCTTCAATTGATACATACACCTTTTCCACTTGTCATCGTCCTCTTCACCTTCGTAATATTTTAATTGTTCCTTATCTTATCACTAATTTGTTATTTGTTGTTAAACTTGTTACTGATAATTCTTATCTCATTGAATGCAATCTCTTTGATAACATTGTGAAGGACTTACATTCCAAGATAAGGAAAATGATAAGGATAAAATCAAGTTAGTTGTTATATGATACAAAATCTCTATCCACTATATCTAATTGATATCATCTCATGTGACAAACTTCTTTATATAAATCAATGGATCCCACTGGGAATGAGTGTGGGAATACCAATTTAAATGGTATCAGAGTAATCTACGGTCCTAGGTGTAACATCCCTTCACCTAGGGGAAGGTAGTATAGTAATTAAGTGAACAGTGAGAGGTTAGAAATACATTTGCATGCTCATGCCTATTCGTGACATACATATACATATGAATAATGAGATTTTTGCACATGAAAATATTGTACATGCATTCATTGACAGTCCGGGTATAATTGTACCTAAATGTGATTGTTTTAAGAATTGTGAGTTATTGGTATTGAAAATCTATTTGGAGAGTGAAATTGTTGATTTAGCAATTTTGGAGAATTTTAGGAAATTTTTCTGAAATTTTTGGGGATAATTTCTAGACTAGGAAAAATGCCAAGTGACAGACCAATTGATAAATGGTAGTAGAAATTACTATCAAATAGCATTGGAATTTTGGATACATGGCCTAAGGAATTATTGACAAGTGTCATTTATTGGGAATGGGGTTTAAATGGATTAGTTTATGAAGGAAAACAAGTGGAATGCTTAGAATTTTGACATGTCACTTACCAAGCCATGTCTTATAAATGGCTAGGTGTTGATATTTTGAAGCCATTTTCTTCACTCTCTCACGATGCTCTCTCTTTTCAAAAGCTTTTGGAGTTGTTTTGGTGATTTTGTCCCCTCATCTTCGTGACTTCTCTTCTTCTTCTTCTTCTTGAGTTTTGATCTTCTCAACCTCCATTGTTATGAACCTCCCACATACCTTCCACCTTGCTCTCTATCTTTCCCATTAAATTGCTATCTTTCTAACCCTAAAGTTGGTGATGGTCGTGGGTGGTGTTCCAAGATAGGTATGGGTGATTTTTCTTGAAAAGTTTGAAGATTGGATAGCTTAATCAAGTAAGTTGTGCTTCTAATGTCATAAGCATGGTTAATTTGAGCTAAAATGATGATTAACTTGAGTTGTGATGTTTTGATATTGCAAGGTTTATGTTTGTGTTATGGATGATGATGAATTATGTTCATATTTTGTTTATGGAAGTGTTGAATGAGTGAAAATGCATGTAAGGGTATAGAGTGGTTTTGAGATTAAATGATTTTCAAAGGAGTGATTGGATGAGTGGAGAAATTGCTTATGAATGGATATGCCCTGTTTTTAGTTAATGGTAGATGATAAATCATGAGTTGCTTATGAGGGATTTATTAAGTTGAATTAGGTAGAGAATGATGAGGAAATGTAATGGAAAAGATGATCTAGGTATAAGAAGGTATAAGTTGAGAGAGATGTAAAGATTGACAGTTAGAAATCTGGAAAATATAGAAAATTTTGCAGAAATTGATCTTTGAGTATGCCCCAATGTATTAGCCATAACTGTTTATATTGTTGCTCAATTGAGATGATTTTTGGTTTGAATGAAACTAGAGGCAATTGGCTGCACTTCTTATGAAGACTTTGAATTTAAATTTTGTCTTTAAGAGTCCCAAATATTGACATGAAGTTAGGAAATTTAGTGCAGCAAAAGTGGTGGACGAATGAATATGCTTATGTTTCATTTTGGGTGTGTATGAACATATAAAGTATATGAATTGGGTATGCATGATTTGGAGCTAAACTTGAGGTGTATGTGTGTGTATTCACCAACTTGGAATGATAAATTTTGAGTATGAAGTGTTTGGTATTTAGGAATAAGGTGTGTTATGGAAAAAGGATAGAAAGTTGGGAAGAATAAGATGAAGTTGGGTTTGATGAATGAAATGGGTTGAAAATTGAAGATTTAATGAAAAGTAATTGATGTTTGTGTTGTTATGAAGTGGTTTGATGCTAGAATAGATGAATTTGAGAAGTTTATAGGGGTATATAATGATTGAATGAGTGTAGAAACCTTGGAAGAGGCTTAAAAGGGGGTTTTGGGTGATAGATGTCCGTTAAACGGGCATCAGGTCCATCAGGTCCGTTTAACGGACCTTCTCGAGTGTAAAAACAACCCCAGGTCGAGCCATGTCCGTTAAACGGACATGAAAGTCAATTTAACGGACTTTCTCGGATGAATTGGTGTTATTTGGTCGATTCATGTTCACGGGACAGCTTTGGGAAATCGTGATTTTAACTATTTTAGAGGCAGAATCTCACTTTGTGGTCTTCATGAAAGTTGTAGATCTCGAAGT
Organism: Erythroxylum tenue; assembly: GCA_027568955.1. NCBI lineage: Eukaryota > Viridiplantae > Streptophyta > Magnoliopsida > Malpighiales > Erythroxylaceae > Erythroxylum > Erythroxylum tenue. The sequence goes on along the minus strand of JAOSBM010000009.1, from coordinate 20,145,225 downwards.
CTTCTTTCAAATGGTCCAAAAAAAAAAGCAATCCAAGATCTATAGTGAGAGTTATGATAATCGCGCCAATAGAGGTTCATTAGGAGTGAGGTTATAAACCATGGTTGTTTCGTTTGACCATAGTTCCTTCTCTAGACCTCAAAATGACTTGGTTCTTGAAGCAATAGATTCCTAACACATCTTCCTATATCTCCATAAAAATTTGTGGTAATTGGTGTTGAATTGAAAGATTAGTGATCAAAGGAAACTGTGGGAGTCTATTAGAACAGTGTCAATGGGATTGGTTTTACTAAGCATACTTTAATGTTTTGATCATATTTGGACCTATAGGATTCCAAATAAGATGATTTTTGATTTGGATTAAATATAATATATAGGGCTACAAACCATATGAAGAATCTGAATCTTGATTCAATCTCTAAGGTTTTCGATTTCTAGAAGGAAATTGTGTATAGTACCCTGTTTTTAGATAAGAGCGGTCCGAAAGTGTTTGAGGTATATCTCCCAATATACTAAACCAAATTGAGTGATTTTGGTGTCAATGGAATTGTAAGACATAGAGGAACACTTTTTTAGAAGAGAGTATGACCAAATTCTCCTTATTTTTATGTGAATAATAGACTGAAACTGTGACTTGGAAAAAGGGGATGAGTTTTGTTATGAGAATGATTGTGATGTATTGATACTCGAGATTGTCATGAACATGCATTGTACGTCTTTCATTTCATTCATGTGCATTATGAAACACTTATGAGCGTACCAATTGTGACGTATATGCATCTTGCATAAATGGGTTATGCAGGCTCAATGTCCGCATTTAGGCGTTCCTAGAAATTGGAAGTAAATGCTAATCTGGAGCATACTGTGAGTAGACCGAGATGGTCTCATTTTATTATTTGTTTATTTGGATTTTTGTATTGCTTGATTATTGACTAAATATATGAATGTGATTGCTTATGTTGGGTTCTGGACAGGAGGTCCGATGATGATGATATTTGACTTGGATATTGAAGTGCTACTTGAATGTGAATTGGATGAACTAAGTGTATTGAAGTGACTGTTAAGTGTTTTCTGAATATGTAATTGCATGCAAGTGAAAATGTAAATCCTCAACTATAGGTTGAATGCCGGACTACGGTCCGATGATAAGCAATTGAATAATAGCATGCAAATATGAGTGATGCATTTCATTTCATGAATGCACGTAACATAATGGCTGTTGTGACCAGAGTAGCCATCAATCAGAGCTTAAAGCTCAACGAGTGAAAATGAGCTTCGAGCTCAGATAGTGATTCAGAGCCTCAGGCTCAACGTTTAATAAGCCCTGTATCCCTAAGTGGATAAGGGACAGTTATTAATGAGCCATATATGGGACAGTTTGGGCACTCGGTCACAACAAAGTAACATATGAAAAGTGAGTCTCATGTGCACTGCATATGTATAATGGAAAAGTATGAATTATGATGCATGGTATGAATGATTAAATTTACTGAGTATGAAAAGTGAAATAAATAAGTGAATTATTTGTTATGTGATTGGGTGAGTCATCGATGATGGTCGCTCACTGAGTTCGCAAAACTCACCCAAAATTTGCAAATATTTTTCAGGATCACAAGGGTACCCCGCTAACGGGAATATACTTTCCGCATTCAAGTGAAGGATAGGGATCGGGATCAGTTCGCGTCTGCATTGCATTTTTTTAATTTTGTATTGAATTATTTATATTCTACAACTTTTGTATAGAACAAAATTTATATTTTTGAAATGACTAAAGTGTTTGTGATTGTGAAAGGGGCCCAAGTGGCCATATGGGAATTTTGCAAATTCCACTGTATGATTGAAAGGGCTTATGCCCTATTTAATTATGGTCTTCCGTATATTGTGTTTCGTGATTAAAAAAGTACCGATTTCTGATCGATTGAGTGCTTTAGCACACCACCCTCGTGGGACACGGACTTGGATATTACCATCGATGTCGGGTTCGGGTCTTGCGGGAGTGGGGTGCTACACTAGGCCTCCCTTTCTTCTAGTTTTTGTCTTCAAATGGCTGCTACCCTCCCTTCTCTGTCATGTTCCTCTCCCTCCTCCCTCGTTCCTTAAGTGTTTTCTATTAATATCTCATATTTTGTATCTAAAAAGGTAGATATGACAAATTATCTCGTATGGTCCTACCTCTTCAAACCTGTCCTTGACATATATGATCTATCTGATCTTATTTCACCATCTCCTCAGACTCCCTCTGAAACTATTCTCTCCTCCGATGACAAGACAACCACGGTGAACCCAGCCTATACCTTGTTGTACAAAATAGATCACCTCATCCTTAGTTAGATCAATGTTACCGTTAAAAGGGAAGTTCTACCTCTTTTATATCTCTCTATAATAGCCTATGAAGCATGAAATTCTTTATCTTCTCATTTTATGGATAAATCTATTGCTAGGGAACTTCAATTGAAATTTGCACTCAATAACCTCAAAAAGGGTTCTTTATCTATCAATGCCTATTGTCAAAGATTTCAGGAACTTGTTGATTCCTTAGCTACAATTCAACAACCTCTCTCTGATTATGAAAAAGTTAGTCGTGATCTCCAGGGACTCCCTCAATCATATGAGTCATTGGTCACTGTTGCCTCTAATCAGAAACTACCACCAACGTTTATTGAGCTTTAGACGATGTTGTTGAATCGTGAGGCTTTACTTGACAACATTGATTATGTTTTTGCTACAGCTTCAACCCGTCAAACTGCTCTTGTCTCTACTGTTATGATGTCTCAACAATCCTCTTCTCGTTCTACCTCATTACCTCAATATTCTGGTTCTCGCGGTCTATGTTGTGGTGGAAGAGGGTGCTCTCAAGGTGGTTACTCACGTGGTCGTGGAGCTCGTGGGTATAGTGCTTTTTATCCCTTCTCAACATGACGAAATGGCAGAGGGCTCCTCATACTTGCTCCTCCTTTTCAAGCACCAATTAGCCCTACTTCTTTAGCTGGTTATTGCTATAATTATGTTCAGTATGGCCACATAGCTTCTACTTATCCAACTGTGTATGGTCACATGGCTTCTACCTATCCAACTCAATATGGTCACATAGCTTCTACCTGCCCAACTCGTGTTCCTGCAAATGACACTACTAGTCAGTTTGCTGGTCTAAACATGGAAGAGTCTTTTGATCCGTCTTGGTATCTTGACACTGGTGCTACCTTACACATGACACATTCACCGGGTATGTAGTTTTCTTTTGCCCATATTCTGGCTCTACATCTAATGCTACTAGAAATGGTGAATTATTTCTAATTCTATTTGTTGGTGATGTGGTGCTACCTTTTAGTAATCTCTCCTTCTACCTCAACAATACTTTACATGTCCCTTATTTATACAAGAATCTAATTTCTGTTCGAAAGTTCATTGCTGTAACAAATGCTTTATTGAATTTCATTCATAGGGTTTTCTGGCGAAGGACTCAAAAACAGGGATGATTCTTCATTGCAGCAGTACCTCCTCCATTCTATATCCTTTTCAAGGCACTGCTCCCACATCCAGTGACCCTGAAGCACTACTTTCTGTTATCGTAGCAAAAACAAAATCAACGTTGTCAAGTCAAGCCTCATGATTCAACAGCATCGTCTAAAGCTCAGCAAATGTTGGTGGTGGTTTCTGATTGGAGGCAACACTAACCAATGACTCATATGATTAAGAGAGTCCTTGGAGAACACGGCTAATTTTTTCACAATCAGAGATAGGTTATTGAATTGTAGCTAAGGAATCAGCAAGTTCTTGAAATCTTTGACAATAGGCATCAATAGATAAAGAACCCTTTTCTAGTTTATTGAGTGCAAATTTCAACTGAAGTTCCCTAACAGTAGATTTATCTAGAAAATGAGAAGACAAAGAATTCCATGCTTCAAAGGCTATTTTGGAGTGATATAAAAAAGGTAGAACTTCCTTTTTGACAGTAGCATTGATCCAACTAAGGTTAAGGCGATCTATTTTGTACCACAAGGTATAATCTAGGTGCACTATGATTGTCTTGCCATCGAAAGAGAGAATGGTTTCAGATGGAGTCTGAGGTGATGGTGAAATATGATCAGATAGATCATATATGTCAAGGACGGGGTTGAACGGGTAGGATTAGGTGAGATAATTTTTCAATTTTTCATATCTAACTTTTCATATACAAAATCTGAGATATTGAAAAAAAACACTTAAGGAACAAGGGAGGAGGAAGAGGAAGAAGACAGAGAAGGGAGGGTAGCAGCCATTTGAAAGACAAAAACTAAAAGAAAGGGAGGCCTAGGATGGTAGATTGCTCTGATACCATGTAAATGTTTTCCCACACCCATTCACGGTGGGATCCATTGATTTATATAAAGAAGTTTGTTACATGAGATGATATCAATTAGATACAACAGATAGATATTTTGTATCATATAACAACTAACTTGATTTTATCCTCATCATTTTCCTAACAGATACCACTTCTTGCAAGTCCCGTCCACAATAATCTATTCCCGATGAAGGTTCCTTTGCACTTCCAAAAATAATATTGGCTTCACAGTCTCTACTGTTTTGTTTGATCTTTAGCACTGGCGTCTAGGTCATCCATGTCAATCTACACTCTCTAGTTTGTCCACTTTTTTACCTACTAAATCAAATGTTATGAAATTATGTATGTCTTATCTTCAAGGAAAAAGTATTCATCTTTCATTTCTCTTATCTTCTTGTATCTTTACACAACCTTTACAATTTGTTCATTGTAATATTCGGGCCCTTCCCCATCTATATCTGAAGAAAATAATAAGGAAAATAATTCTATATTTAATTTAATTGAAATATGTAAATATGACTTCTATCGTTTATATACAAAAGGTCTAGGAGATATTTTAGCTATCAAATCTCCCAGTTATAGGGAGAGATCTCTCAATTATAGGAAAAGATCACTACAGATTAACTTCTAAATATATACACAGAAATAACCCTAGTCAACAATATCTTTTTTTGGTTATCACTATTTTATTATTTTTGTTGATGATTTCAATCATTTTATGTGAATTTTTCTCTTAACCCAAAAATTCTCATGCCTTACACAACTTTCAAAATTTTACAACTATCACTGAAAAAAAATTTCTCCATTATTATGAAATCCTTTCAATATGATGGAGCTCCTAAACTTATCAAAGAAGCCTTTACCCACTATCTCAACTCTCATGCAATACTATTTGTATTTTTTTTTCCTTATGCTCCCTAACAAAATGGTATTAATGAAAGTAAATACATATTACTAAAACAACCTCACTTTGCTTCTTGCCTTTCTTACCAAATTCTTTAGTTTGAGGCATTCTTTACTATTTACCTTATCAATTTGTTACCTACTATTGTTCTTTATCACAAATATTCACATAAATTACCTTGTGCATACCAAACCCTGTTTTTACCATCTTCATGTCTTTAGTTGTACTTGTTTTTACTTCTCAGGCTCCACCTGTCTTGATAAACTCTCACCCAAATCCACACTACTTGTCTTCCTTGGATACTCCTCTCATTATAAAGATTACTGCTGTTTGGATCCTACCATGTCTAAAATTTATATCTCTCAACATATTCGTTTTCTTAAGAATTCTTTTTCCTATAAACAACCCTCCTTTTCTCCTTCTTTAAATTCCTCTACCATCTTTTTACCCCTACCCCTTCCACCTATTTTCTCAATCGCCCCCTCAAAATCTTTTCTGAATCTATCATCTCAACCACCTCCACCTTCTCATCCCATGAACTCATGTACAGACTCATATTCCTTAAACCTTCTCTAATTACATCACTTTTTCTACCACCTTTCACCACTCTTCTCCTAGTATGACATCTTTTACTCGAGCTAACAAATTTCCTTATGGGTGTCAGGCTATGCTTAATGATTTCATAACTCTTCATTGTAGTAACACATGGTCTCTTGTTTCTCCTTCACCGAATGCAAATATTAGTGGTTACAAATATGTGTTTTTTCAATAATAGAAATATTGATGGCTCTATTAAGCCATATAATTATGGCTAAAGGATATCGTCATACTACAATAATTGATTATACTGACACTTTTAGTCCTTTCATCAAACCCACCACTATCTACCTTATTCTCATTCTAGCCCTTTTCAACAATTGGTCCATTCGAAAGCTTGATGATGTTAATAATGTCTTTCTCTATTGGCATCTCAAAGAACTAGCTTTTATGACTCAACCACCTAGCTTTACAGATTCTTATTATCTCTACTATGTTTGTTGACTTTATAAAGTTATTTATGATCTCAAATAAGCTCCACAGGCTTGGCTTGATTGCTTGAGTCAAAAACTTCTTGAACTCAATTCAATTTCCTCCTAATACGACTCATCTCTCTCCATTCTTAAAACCTCGTCTTATACCACCTTTCTCTTAGTCTATGTAGATGATATCTTGGTTAAATTTTCTTCATCATCCTTCATCACTTCCCTTATTCATAACCTTGATTTCAACATTTTATTAAAGACTTGGGTCCACTTTATCATTTTCTTAGCATTGAAGCTCCATATACTTCTTATGTTCTTCTTCTCACCTAAACTAAGTATATCCAAGATTTTCCTCTTCACTCCAGCCTTATTAATTCTAAACTAGCAACCATACCGATCACCCCACTCTTCCACTCTTTAAAAATCATAGCCTTCCTCTTTTTGATCCTACTGAGTATCACAATATTGTAAGCAACCTTCAATACCTTTGTCTTACTCATCTTAATATCCGATTTGTAGTAAACAAAGTATCTCCATTTTTTATTATCCTACCAATATTTGTTAAACTGACAGACGAATTTTACGATATTTTGGTTCCACAACTTCTCATGTCATTCACTTTACTAAATCGCCCTCACTAACTCTTCATACCTCCTGCAATGCTGACTGGGTTAATTGTCCTAAGGATCGTCGTTCCACATCTAATTATTACATCTTTTTTGGACCTAACCTCATTTCCTAGAGTGCCAAAAAATAATTCACTATTACCAAACCTAGCACTATAATTTAATACAAAAACATTACCCTCACTACTACTAAATTTTGTTGGCTTACGCCTCTTCTCTGTGAACTAAAACTATCTCACTTGTGCCCTACTCTTTTCTTATTGCAAATCTAATCTCTCTTGCTCACACAAAGCACATTAAGATTAAAATTCATTTTATTCATAATTTAATTATTTATAATAAGCTCTTTATCTAATCCAAATTGTTGATCTTATGATTAAAGCTTTATCTTCTTCTGTGTTTCATCAAATTTGGGACAAGCTCTCAATTTCATATATTTATAGCTTAAGTGGGGCTGATAGCACATATCCTATTTATAAAGAATCCTAACACCAAATCACTCTGTTGCTACTCTTTTATATGTATCATCTGAATACTTTTAGTTGTACATTTTATTTCATCTTATCTTTACATTACCAACAGTGTATATTAAGGTATTCATACCTTTACACAGTATCAATAAAAGAAAAACACTTCGCTCTAAATATTACTTAATTCATCACATGTAAATAAATTAAATATGTTCCACTTAATAACACTTCCACACACAATACAAAAACTTCAAATCAACCTTGTGTTGAACAAAACTTTCTCTTACTTATCATCTTATTACTATTAAGAAAGTGCTAAATTTGTAAGAACCTATCGAATGATAGGAGAGAAATATTGCATCTGAATTGAACAATGGAAACTCTAAAAGATGAAGCTTTCAACATAAACTTGCAGTGCAAGGAGTAAGAAACTTTAATAAAGATGAATAACATAACAGGCTATCTAATATGCAGAAATGATCAAAGCTACAATTATCAACTATATAAAAATTCGAACAATGTTAGGAATGATTTGCTTCATAAGAACATAGTTTTAACTTATTATTACCTAGAAACTATAGAATTAACATATTAACGATAATAAAAAATTATCTTGAATGATTCTTTAGCTTATCTTCTATTATTCTTTTTATCTTATAAAGATTCACTCTTTAATTTTAAATAAGTAAAAACAAGATGTCAAAATGATTTTTGTGCATACTTTATTCATGATTGTTGAAGTCTTTATATAAATTGAATGAAAGCATAAATTAACATAATGAAAACACAAATTAACATAAATATAAATAAAAAATTATAGAAAATAAAGCAACTAATCTCCTAAAGAATAAGACAATCAAATTTTCCAGATATATAAGAATATTGCAAAGAGACTTGGTCTAACTAATATTCTAACTGCTAAACAACTTATTTCTAATACCCTCTCTTAAACTATTATTTAAAATATAAGTTAAATGATTTAAAAAAAAACTCTCCCTTGCCCAAAATCTTCTACACTACATACTTTAATCAATTTCCTAAACTTTTGAAATGTAGTTAATTTGAGGAGTTTTGTGAACAAGTTAGCAACTTGATCCTTACTTCTATAATAGATGGGAATAATTATCTTCTCTTTTATAAGGTCATGCAAGAAATGGTATCTTGCATCAATGTATTTGTTCCTATCATATAACACTAAAATTTTGGACAATTTGGTAATTGAGATGTTGTTGTAGCTAATTGGAGTAAAACCCTCTTAATTAAAATGAAGCTCTTTAAAAATATTTCTCAACCAAATTACTTATATCATCGTTGTTGGAAGTTGATAGGCTTCTAATAAAGATGATAAAAAAAATTTGAAGTGGACACTCAACTAAAACTAAGAGAGGAATTTGAATTTTTCAATAACAACTTTCGTAATAACTTAAAGATGAGAAAATTACTCTTAATGGAAGAGGAACTCTCACTTGTTGCTAATACTCAACTCAACTTATCTTAACTTATCATTACAAAAGGGGGAGGATCCATATTTATAATACTCAATAATCTTTCTATACAATTAATATCCACCACTAATATTTTAAGATGTTTCTAGACTTAAGATATTTCTACAAAATTTCTAGATAGTTAGGAGTAATTCTTTAAGGTGTCTAGATATTTTAATAGGTACTTTTATATAAAGATGTCTTCTACAATTTGGCCTTTTGACTCACATAAGTGGTCCATTTTCTTAAACTAATACATGATATCTAAATAAGTTTATATTCCAACATTTGCTGCTATAAACTCAGCATCAACAGTTGAAAGAGTAATAATACGTTGCTTCCCTAATGACCATAAGATAACTCTTGCTTCCATCATAAACATAGGCAAAAGTGATATTCTTATCATCTTGATGATAAGTCGATTAAATTGCATTTATGTTGGACTTTATTTTGGTCGATTTGTGAAATTTGTGTTCGTAAATTAATGGAATTATTTGTTAAATGTTCACAGATGGTTTTCAATGCCGTAAAGA
>JAOSBM010000009.1:20109884-20126976 GCA_027568955.1 Erythroxylum tenue | reverse complement strand
CCTCCAAATTTAGCGACGGAAATTATAACCGTCGCTAAATGACTTTTTAAAGTCGTTTTTAGCTACGGAAATATGAATTCCGTCGCTAATTGGCTACGATTTCTGTTCCGTCGCTAATATTTCGTCGCTAATTTGTCTTTTTCTTGTAGTGATAGAAGAGGTTAGTAATGCTTGCTTTTCATTGTCTTGATGATTCATTTTCTGCTTATGAATTAGTAAAGAGGCTTGCAGTTCATCAATTGAAAGAAGAGCAAGATCATTTATTTTTTCGATTATACAGAGCATATAATTGAATTTAGGTATTATTGAACAAAGAATTTTCTCATCACATTCTTTATCTTCTTACCATAAATCTGCATATTGTTAACAATTACCATTGTCATTGAAAAAAAATTATAAACTAATTCTCCTCATTTTATCTGCACTAATTCAAATTCGTGACGTACTAATTAAAGTTGCTACATCTTTGCCTTTGAAATCTTTGGAATTTCTTTATCATGGAATCCCAAATATGTTTTAAGGTGTACTTGCAAAGAATGATTTTTAAAATTGGGCTATCAATAGCTTAGAAGAGATAATTTTTTGTTTTAAGACTCTTTAACCATAGCCCTTCAAGGTTTAGATCTTTATCTATGTCTGCTGGTCATTCTTTGATTCTTCATAGACAACTTTATTGATATAAGTTATATGTTGTAACTAAAGAATTTACACAGAGACTTAGTAATGACTATCATGTCACCTTTAGCCCTACGGTGAAACCTCCTACAAAATGATCGGTACTCAGGGGGTTTTCAAATTATGTGTTATATATTAGATGTCAATAATGCATTCCTTTGATAAGAGAAAATTTTCATGATGCAACTACAACTAGAATTCCCAAACCATGTTTGTAGCTTATATAAAGCCACTAGTTACACACATACTTACTCATTCTTCATAAATCAATTACTTTATTAATGTTCTCATTTATGTGGATGATATAATCATGATAAGTAACATTCCAATTTTGCCTACTAACTCCTTCATGCTCTCTTCATATAATTTTTCGTCAAGGACCTAAGCACTTTTTCTTATTATTTGGATGTTCAAGTATTGCGAGTCATTGATGGATTGATCCTTTCGGAACCAAAATACATTCATGAAATTTTACAAGAGTATATAACATGCATGACAGTAGGGTGCTTTGACACTGATGATTGTTACTGTTGAGTTTACAACTCTGTGATGGCTCCCTCCCTATGATTCTACTACATATCATCGAGTAATTAGCAAGCTCTAGTATTTATCCTTTGCTCATTCTGAATCAGTACTAGATTTACTATGTTGTCACAATTTATACAAAGCCCAATTGTCCTTTGTTGGCAGGTAATGACGCAAATCTTACACTGCATGAAGCGAACTTTACAAAATAGTCATCCATTGTCCTCCACGTGTATTCAAATGCAGATTGGACAAGGGATGGTGTTCGTTCATCAGGTAAGTTAGGGGTATGGACACAACCGCTAACTTATTGGAAAATAATTAGTTTCAATCTTAAATGATTCTTAAAGCTTATCTTTTGTTGTTATGCTTATTTTTTAATGAGTAATTGTTCAGATCTTTTGTTGTCTTTCGTATCTTGTCTGTTTTCTTTCAATTTGTAAGCTACTTCTCAAATATCATTTCCTTTGCAACAGAGGCAAGGAAGCAACTAATTAACCAACTAAACTTCCTATATCCTCACCGTTTGAGTCATTAATTCCTCCACAACCCTTTTCTTCAATCCCTTTTTACCATCAGCTTTACAGTCTCTACAGAAAAACCAAACTCAACGATGCCCACAAGTGATTAAATGCGTTAAAAGTGAAAGAGCCAAGAAAAGAGAAGACAAAGTCGTACCCGTACGGAATCACCTGTGCCGTTTAGCGTGTTCCAAAACTGTGCCACTCATTTTTATTCACACATTTGTGTAGGTCTATATAAACGTCTGGATGAAATCAATAAAACATTCCCACCCCACTGATCTTAACAGGTTGACCCTCGCGAGCAGCAGCACCAAGGGCGGAGTCCGGCAAGTAGTGTATAAAATGAAAAGGCAGCAGCGTTGGCCTCAATTTGTAACCATTCCAAGCATTAAAAGAGATAACAAAACAAGCAACGAAGAAAAAACTTTGTGGACCACAACGTGTATAAGGTTGAAACAGAGACCAATGAAGAAAAGAATCATTAGAATGCAGAAAGATGTTATCGGTTTTGTCTTCCAATACATCATCACTCGACAGGTCGTTCTCGTTCACTACTTTACTGTATCTCTCCACTCTGTGTGTGTGTGTGTGTGTTCGTTACAGTGAAGTGCGACTTCGTGAAGAAGAGACAGTTGCCATAGAATCAGAAAAGCAAAAAGCTACATTGCGTGAGGATCTTCTGAGACATGACACCTTGTTTCAGAGATTATGATTGGGGAGAAATTTACGAATTATTTGGTATGAATCTACTGAATGAATACCTTATAATTTCCGTCAATGTTATGACTAATCATTAGATTTCCAAAAGGCTAGAACTTTGATTCGTGGATGGCTTTGATCAAGTGTAACTCATGAACCAAACATCTCCGGAAAAAGTACAACACAAACATTTCAAAAGACGCTAAACTGAATATGGGACGGCATGATCCATCTCCTCCTAAGCTCTACCTGTACACAAGTAAATGTTTAACACTTGGAAGTTCAAGCTTCCCACTTCCATGGCTGCCATTTTTGTTCTTTCCCTTGTCTACTATTACCAAACTGTTCATCCATCTTCTCAAAGTGAAGAGATTGCAAATTGCAAACCGATGCGAAGAAGTGAAACCAACACTTCCATAGTTAGCAGGTGCAACAGGAGAACAGATTATTGAGTTTCTCTTTTAAGTGCAGAGCACTGTAGTATTCTTTTCTCTCCGTTCCACGCATCTGATTGGGTTCGTTCCTTTCTTGTACGCAATTAAGTTGTTCTCAAAGCTAAACCCAGAAGTCCCACCACTGGTAACTAGTTCCTGATTGATTGAACAGTTCATCAGAATCGAGACCCTCCCAATCTTCTTTTGAAGTCAACGATTCAGCAGGCTCCACCATGTTCATCAAGTTGGTTTCTTCCTCAATTCCAAAGTATTCAGCCTTTATACTACTGCCTTCATCGGATAGAAGTCCTAGTCCATGTTCTGACCTATCAAGTGATGACAAGCTTGGCTTCACTTCTGTTTCACATTTGGTACTGTCTCCATTGTCTGATTCACCTTCGCTGCTGTTCACTCCTGTATTCTGCTCATAACGTTGGTCTTCCTCTCCTGGCTTTTTCAACGAAGCATTCAACTTCTGCAACTATATATGGGTTTCAAGAAAGCTTCAGTTAGCTTACAAATGGGAACTACTTAGTGTTCCTGTGCTTATATATATCCTAAACTAATAATACAAGATGAAATGAGAAGTGGGATAAGTTTAGATACCTGAATTACCAAAGCTTGCTTCTCCTTCTTCAAGGCCTCAAATTTCGAAGCTAAGTTATTGTAATTGGATCTAAGTATGCTGTAATCTCGTTCAAGCTGTTTCGACTTCCATCGAGCTCTCTTATTCTGAAACCATATAGCAACCTGTCGTGGTTGCAACCCAAGTTCTTTTGCCAGCTCCAGCTTCTTTCGAGGCTCGAGCCTTGATTCTGATTCGAATATGGTCTCCAAAGATTTAATCTGCTCATCACTGAACCTCCTTTTGTTCTTGATCTTCTTCTTTCTGGTGGATATGACTGAGTTCATCCAGCTTGCTGAAGAATATTCTCCTTCATCTAACATCTTGTTGGGACTTGCAAGAAGCCTGCTCAACACAACAGGCTAAATGTAATGTTGGTCTTTTGGCTTCGATATGTTTAGCTATTGATTTGAACACTGTATTTCCGGGTCTAGCTAGAATAGCCTAAAAGTTTCTGCTTTATATATATATATATATAGAATATGTCTGCAACGTATATGATCTGTTTCATTTCCTTGTGTGACAAATGTCCATCTTTTTGTACGTTCGACTCTTTAACTTCTCATTCCTTTGATACTATGCGATGGATAAGCTTAAGCTCCAACCGAATAGTCCTTAGCCAATTCAAGCCGGCTTAGCTTAGCAACTCCTTCCATAATTGCCATTATTATAATCCTAATTAAATTAATCCATGATTACATTCTATAGCTTTCTTTACAATTTAATATTGAAACGTCCACAAGCCATCGACCCCGTCATCATCAACATCTTCCTGTTCTTGTCCTGTCCTGAACCATTTAGTGTCGGTTGCATGATTCACGTTGTACCACTAGTTTTCTTTTTTATTTTTATTTTCTCTAAGTAGCTTCTTCGCCAATTTTGATTAGGTAATAACATGATATCTTAAATCTTAATACCCAAGATAGTTTAGTCCAAGGGGTTTTCCTTCCACATTCGTTGGAATGTATATATCATCCTAGCCGCTATTATTTGAATATGTATTAAATAAATTTATAAATGATTATATGTATTTAATAATTTATTTGAAGGACTGAGAGTTCAACTTGCGCATAAAGTATCAAAAAAGGCCTTGGACAATATTGCAATGGCTATGTAAGGACCACTGGAACTGTCCTTGGATTCCAAATGGTTCGAGCCACATGCAAGTCGACTCGAGCCCTTTAGAACCAAAGACACGAAGTGGAGTCACTGTCACGAAGTAAAGTCTCAACGTGCCCGACTTTGGTTCTCTACCAAATATCATAAATCATAATTAAACAAACCGAATTATTCGGCATTATAAAAAACATGGAAAGCAATCGAAATTTTATAGGAATGATATTTGGAGCCAATGAGATGAGTTCCTTAGGTAGGAATAGGTGTCAGGTGTCAGGCACCAACCAATGGGAACGCAACACCTGCGTGTCCATGTAATATCTTTGGCTGTCTCTAATTTTCGGCGCTTTAGGTGGAACATGAAGACGTGTCCAAGACTTTAAGAGTAACGTACACGTGCCTAGAGTAACGTACACGTGCCTATTGTTATCGTAGCTCGTTCAGACTTGAGAGTCGTCTTGTGGGGACAAGTTCTTTTTGAATTAGGAGGGCCTTTGTCGTTTCGTGCTTTTTGGTAAACGCCATCTAATGGCCACGTGGTATGGCTAATGGTCTACTTGCAACCAAATCCCATCACGGCTAAGGACGGGTTCTTTCCCTTTGGCCTTTAGCTTAATTTTTAACAATATGGATTAAATCTTCAAAAAAAAAAAACAATATGGATTAAATAAACTTTTAAAATTATTTATTTTCTTAATTAAATATTTTAAATAATTAAGTAATAACTTAAATTTCAAATTAGCTTAATTAGTTAATAATAATTTTAAAGCAGTGAAAATCATGTTATTTTTATCATGAATTACACAAAAACTTTTAAAAATTCTCTTATAAATTATACTTTTTTTAAGAATGATAAACTTTTTTGGGTTTAAACTTAAAATGATATCGTTTTAATAAAATCTAATAAAATACACTAATTTGTAAATTATTAAACAAAAATATTATTTTATTAAATTTAAATAAAATAATATCATTTTATTTGAATCGGTTAAAATTCATCAAATTTTATTAAAATTTTCACTTGTTGTAGTTATTTTCAATTAATTAAAGTTTATATTATGTTTTTTTAGTTTAATTAAAATTCATTAACTATTATTAATTTAATTAATATTTTAAATTATATTAGATCAAAACGGATAATTATTTTTTAAAAAATAATTTTAACTACAAAAATTGCTCAAAGAACATAATATAAATTTTAATTAATTGGAAATTATCACGATCAGTGAAATCGGAGATACGAACCTTTAAAAACATATTCCTAGGAGATATTTATGTTGACCTAACTTGATGAAATTAAGGGACGGTGGTGATAAATAAGCTTTGTTGGTTGCCTAGTTTGGTGATGGAAGTAAATTAAAGAAAAGGGCAGACAATAAGAGATGAAGATAGTGAGATAAGTGACAAAGACCACACTTTTATTTGTATTCGGCGGCTGTTATCATTAGCATTAGTTCCGTCTGGGCAATCTCAAGATTATATCATATTATCGAATGCTGGTCTAACTAAGCTTTCACATTTCAGCTCGTGTCGGAGGACCAGTACATGGGTAAGTCGAAGCTTTATGCCACGTTAGGCCTAGAAATGACCAACACCACCACCAGTATACGTAGACAGTGCTGTGCAGGTCTTTGAAGACATGATCTAGAAACTCTAAACAGAGACGTTACAATACCAAGTTTACCACATCTATATCTATATATAGACCATTTGGTCGCAGAAGAGTTTCGAGAATTCGAACTTGAAATCTTGAATACTAGAGAGATCTTTAAGAAGTCTCTAACCAATTGGGTGCTCGATGGGTTATGATTACGTGAACAACTTCCTTCCAAAGATAAAAGGACTAAACGAGCCTATGAAGAAAATGATAACTATAACAAGTCAAGACGATTCCTGGAATTCCAGTGGCTATAAATTGTTTTCGTGTGCTAGACCTACATGCAAATTTTGACTCGGCATTTGATTATTGGACCGGACAAGTAGGTTTCAGGTATAAGTCTGGGCTTACATAAGCTTGAACAGAGATGGGCCTAACAAAATAAGTATATATGAAAATATTGTAAACGATAGAAGTGAGAGTTCAACGGGCTTGCTTTGCTGGCTAAGGCCTAGATATCTCGTTGCATTGGTACCCAAGTGTAACTTCTTCTTTTTTTGTATAACGGGAAAAAGACGAAAACAAATTAAGTAATAAAACGGGGGCAACAAAAGCCCGAAAAATTCTCGAGGAGAATCAAGTGGCACCCGATGAGTATGGTAGCAAAATAGGTAACGCCCGGGGCCGATTGCACTGTGTAAGTGGCCAGCCAATCCGCACATCTGTTGCTCTCGCGATAGACCAAGCGATGAACAACAGTCCAGTTCCTAGTGAGTAGCAGATGAATATGCCGGATGATGGGATTAAGGGCCCGAGATCGGGGATTTGAGGAAGAGAGGATATCGAAGACCGCTTTAGCATCGATCTCCAGCTCGGTATGGCAAAAACCCTGGTTCCATGCCATACTGAGCCCGGTATAGATACTCCAAAGTTCTGCTGTCAACGCCAAGCACCATCCAAGCCTCTGGGTGAAACTGTCGAGCCATTGGCTCTCACTGTCTCGAAACAGCCCGCCTGTAATGGCCAAGTGAGAGGAGCGCCGGCTAGAACCATCCGTATTAATCTTGATCCACACGGGAGGAGGGTCGCCACCCAATATGTTGTTCCTGTCTCACACTATATACCCTGCAGAGATGGCGCGGTGGCCAAGTGTAACTTTCTTAATATTGTACCAATTTATGAATCAAATCAAACTTGCCAAGGAGTTGTGACTCAAACAAGTTTAAATGAAAGATTTGTCAAATTAGTCATGATTTGTTTTAACAATAATTTTGAAAATGAATGAATTGATACATCAAGATTAAAGGGTCGGAACTCAGAAGTCTCCTTATAAGTGCCATTTTTTACCTATAGGGCAAGATAGTCCTAGCTATAGAGCCAACATAGAAGGAGTAGAGCATGCTACCACACAGTAGGTTAAAGCGTGCCTATTGACCTATACATGCAAAGCAAGAGCTAATTAGAAAGGAATAATCGAACAAAGACTGCAGGTTATACTGTACTTGATCAATCTACCTTTTCTTTTCACTAATTAGAATGCTTGATCTACAACCTATAGTGAACGAGTTTTAGGTGCGAAAAAAGGCTTCTCCTCTAGTACAATCGTCATATTAAATTCAAACCCAACTCGGAGAAACGTGTACATTGACTGTATTAGATAAAACTATAGCTTCAAAGCTATTATAACTTAAAAGATTTTGTACGCTTGTCTTTGCTTTGCACACATATGAGTATCTCGATGTCGACACCATATTGACTTGAGCATCAAAAAAAAGCTCCACAAGAAAGTGTTTCTTTTCTTCTTTTTTTTTCAACTACTCCGCCATTGGAGCCACCACTGAGACTGAGTGAGAGAAGGGACACAAACGTAGAGGAGAGAAAAGTAGGGTTGGCACGTGACCATGCAACTTGAGGACAATGAACATATATACCCAGGTGGGAAAAATGCTGTCCTCAGAGACATCCTGACTGCTGCTAAAACTATATTTTAAAAAAAAATATAGAGCAAGGGGGTGTGGTGTGAGCTGTAGTCCTTTGTAGATCATTGAAAAGTTTTTGTTGGGTTGTGTTTAATAATAACAAACGTAAAAAAAGAGTGGACATCCTGGTTAACAGATGCAGGATTTGACATTTACGTGTTGTTTCTTTCTATCCTACTTTTTCTCTTTCCCTCTCTCCTATCGTACTCACTCGCTCGCTCACCCCGTTTATTGCTTTAGAACTACACAATTTTCAAGACTCTAAAGCGTTGAAATCTGGAGCCAGTATCGTCCTCTCCGTTTGTCACTCTGATATACAGTAGACACAGAGGGAGAGAGAATAGTGGAGCCATAGATTGGTGCTAAAGTTGATAGAAGCATGGCAGCACCTTATACGGGCACCACCACCAACCTCACAAAACATGTATACATGAAAACAAAAACATAACATAACCCTTGTCTCTATTTCACAGGAATCAGCCTCCACTCCATTCCTCTTCTCCACTCTATTTCCATAATTCCATTCCCTCCTCCAAAGAAGAGTATAACGTTAAATGACTAGTCTGGAGCACTTTTATCTTAAAAATCATACAATTCCCTGTAGCGAAATTAGAGCAATCATTTTCTAGGAGTAGTATTATGGTAAGTGAATATTATGAATTCTAGGAGTAGTATGAACTGAATGATTAAGTACCCAAGTTCTCTTCAATTCAGTATTTGATGATAATTATGATATCTTGACCTAACAAAAGGCGTTACTTTGTTGCAGTTCTACATAGTACACACCTTTCTTCTACATGCATGATCTTCTCTTATTTATTTCTTTCTCAGGCTTTTTTCCGACTTCAATTTCACCACAAGTTGAAAAACGAAGATGAAAATTGCAAAAGTACGCATGATACTGTGTTTTCTTTCATTAAAAATCAAGCAAAACTAAAAACAACCCAATTCATTTTCCTGTCATCTTAACTTCACTGTGGTATCAAATGAGTGAAAGAGGAAAAGAGACGTGTAACAAGACAAAGACCCAAAAATAAAATTGGACCCATGAAATAGATATGTGTGTGTGTGTGTGTTTATTGGAAGATGGTCGTGCCATGTCCCTATCTGGGCAACAAGAAAATTGTGGGAAGCTTTTAATAAGCAAAACAAACTCCATTTAGTGCCTCAGAACCTGCTTCTTTCTTCCGACGTTATGTATGTTTGGCCTCAGTGATTCAATAAAGCACCAATTTTTTTCTTCTTCTCAGCAATGTCAATAAATGCTAATGTTTCTTCATTGTAATAAGAACCTCTGATTTGAAACCATTATCAATTCTCTACATAGTAAGGCTCCTTTCGTATTTATCGAGCAATTAAAGCTTTATTCTGCTTCCAAACGTCCACGTTTTTACCTGCAAACCAATGCCAATTTCAAGACACGACCATTTGTATTTATGAAGCGTGAATCCTTAGCATTTAAAGCACTGCATGAAAACCATACATACGGTCATTCACGATGTCCCAACAGAAACCCTGAACTCATCTGCAATTCCAAACACAACAAAAGAGAAGAAGAAACAAACAAATTTAACAAAAAATAATTAACGAAATCCTCAAATGGGTAAACATCGACCAACATTCTCTTTTCTTGTTCCTAATTCAGAGTTAAGCATAAAAAAAGTAGAAAATTTTCTTATAATTTCATTTATTTTAGATTAATTATGAAAAATAGTGAGGGACAGGGAAGGTGAAAACGCAAAGTGAAAAAAGGAAGGCGTGGACCCTGACCATGTCTGTCGGTCATCGCCTCGAATTCCTCGCCTCTGCCTAAAAGTAACACGGCAGACGAGGGTCCATTCTCTCTTTGTTTTAAAATTTATTGTGAATTGAATTCATAGTTTTTATTAAAATCTTAATTGCAAAATTCCAAATTACAATTAATTCCAGAGCCAAAAGGATGATGCCATATTAAATAGGCTTTCTATTATCGGGCAGCTAAAAAACTCAACCACTCCTCTGACTCAATTCTTTACTCTTGATGCCCTTCAATAATTTCAATTATCATGATTTTAAAAAAACCAAAAAACGCAACAGCCTTCGAATCAGCATCCTACGGTCCATAATGGGTAGTGCTTGGTTCCTTTGTTACATAGTATATAGACAGCGTTAATGTCTTAGCAGTAGTGGTTCATGTTTGATGACACCATCATCGGTCATCACACCTGAACTCTCCTCCTCCGAATCCAATCCAAGCCTTGGTGTTTCATTTCACACAGACCAATCTTGTACGAGGTGGTGATGATCAGAAATCATCTGAGGCTCATCCGACGGTGGATAGAGCTTCAGACATATGGTGTAGTTGAGTACATATACACTTGGTCTAAGGTGCATGGGGTCGTGGTCATTTCTGGAACTGAGAAAACCAGATGGTAGGGTCAGGTCTGCACCTATCTTTTGTCTTTTTACCAACGTTCGGGTTTGTTACTTTGTTTCCACTCTTTATTTACTCTTCTTATAACCCCCCCCATAGACCATTATCATTCTCTTCATCATCTCACTCATGATGGTGATCCCACACCTCTCAGTCTCTCTGTGTGTGAGTGTGTGTCTTTCTCTGCCATCCCCCTTGAAGACAGCCGGGACTCTTGGGGGATAAAGAGATAAGATCCGAAGTTAGAGAAGCACAATTTCCCCCCCACTTTCCACTCTCTCTTTCTGTTTCTGTCTCTCTTTTGAAGAATTGAAGACGGGAGATGTGCAAAGGGAGCTTCTTTTTTGAGGGGAATGTTGTCTGGCTCGAGGACACTTGTAAAGATCGAGACTTTCGATTTCGAAATTGTGATGGTACAGATCTAACATGCGTGATATAATTTAAGACGCCGATCACTGCTCGGTGTCGTCGGACCAGGCTTCATTCCCCCCAATTACTGCTTCCAAAGAGACTTAATCTGAAGACAATCACCCAAGCCGCATGGGGTACATGTAAAGGTTTGGTTTTTCTGAATTGTATCAGTTTAATTTAGTAATCTTAGTCGTTTCGGGAAAAGGATCGCAACACTTTCGGATTGAGGGGTTTTCATAATTTGGTTAACTGAGGTTGTTAGTTGTGTGCAGATTGGTGCAATGATGAAGGGTTTGACCAACTGGAAGAAAAAAGTTTCATCATTACGACCTTTTCGTTTTCTTTTTCTGATCATGTGATGATGGTATTTTTTTTTGTGTCAGTTATGGTCCAAAGCCTCCCTCGTAGTTTATGATTGGGAAGATTTCTCTCATGATGGCTTCCAGAATCTCATCTGTCTGTTTCTGTTTTCTTTTTCAGATCTGGCTTTAAACTGCGGTAAACATGTACATGTATGTTTCTCCTTCTTCTTCTTCTTCACAAACTCTAGGGTTTTCTTCTGCACGCTAAAACTGCTTCGCTCTGATATCAAAACCAATCTTTTAGAAAGGGCATAGCTGTGTAAAGATGTACAATCAAGAAAGTGATGCCTTTCTGTCATTATTTGTAAAGTCATGCAGTTCTGTTGCCATGAAAATAGAGAACTAGATGATCCCACTTAGGCCGTACCATTACCAAGACACCTTTTTCTTAAATGTCAAACAGAAAAATCAATTACTTAGTTACTTACCTTGTTTGGTCGTTGGCGTCCGTTGAAGTAACCTGAATGTACTTATGAAATCTCTTTTTAGCACCTGTTCTACTTCTTAAACCCAACATTACCCTTTTAACTTAATATTATCACTTCCTTTCCATCGGACAGACAATCAAACTGCATTGAGAGCATTGGATGTGTAAGCGTGAGGTCATATTTCATGCTTTGCTAACTTTTTTGTATTCTTAACTTTCGTTTTAAGCATATGAATCCAATGTTATCTTCACCATTTTAAGTTTTATTGAAATGTTATGAAACTTGAGCACAGGACAGCAAGGTTGCAGCAGATCTATAGTGTTAAAAGAGTCGTCGGGGCAGTGTGTTATTGCCGTGGGATTATGTGATTCATCAAGAGAAATCCCAGAATCTAATTTTATGCAACTGATATGTTGTGCTGTTGAGTGTTGCAAGAGCTGTGAGTAAGAGTATTGTTCAATAGATTGAGCTGATCTGTAAGTATGAAACATATTATTTGGTTTGCAGGGAATAAGTGAGTAGTAACTGGTTAATAAGAAAACATAAAAAAGATTAGAACCTTGAGCCTTGATTATTGTGTTTATATCCTCTTTATTTCACTTTATTTGGTTTGCTTTAGTCATGCAAGTTGACGAAGGAAGGAACCTAGCATGTGACTGTAAAGAAAACAGTTGATTTGAAAGACGGCTAAAGGAGTTACCTATGCCTAGACTTAGGAAGCAATACTATACTGGTTCTATGTTCTTCATCACATTCTCTCCCTCTTTCACTCTTCTCTCTCACACACATACACAGACAACCCATCTGGTTCTTTCCGAGAAAAAGATAATGCGTATGGTTTACAAGGGATACAAGCCTTCTGATGCATTTTACTTGTCATAGTTTCACATAACATTAGTTGTTTTTACCATTGGAAACCAAATTTCATGCAGAAACATGCTATGGAGTCTAGGAGGCAGATATTATCTTGTTACTGATATTGCTTCTGTGCCTTGAGACTAATCAGAAATATTTTCTGGGTTTCTCCACAGACTGGTTTTTCTTTGCTGTCTCCCCAAAGAACTGCCTTTTGAGAAATTGAATCTTTTCTGACTTAGCAAACCGAAAGTAAACCTCTTTCTGCTCTACTTTCACCAATGATTTTTAACTTTTGATACTGGTTTTCCACACATGCAATGGTGGTCTACTGGTCTTGGCCCATGTTTTATCAATTTCCATCAAGGTTTTATGACCACAACTTTCTGTGAATGATTGGTGTGCCAACAACTTGACCATAAAACTTTGACTGTTGGGTAGAATTTGAGGAAGACCAGTGGCATTTAATTCACAAATAGGTTCAGAGAACCTACACCTTGACGACTTATATGGGATCCTATGCAACCCATGTTCTGCTGTAACTTTGTGGAAGTTCACAAATTCGAAAGATGATTTGGTTTGAGCACAGCCTAAACATGTGTAAAAGGTGAAGACCTTTTCAGAACTTGCAAGTCAATGTTAATGTTAATTACGTAGGTAGCCTCTAATCCCTATAACACTTCTTTACTGCAACTGTAGATTATTTAAGGTCTTTCTATATAGAGCAGCACTACTGTTGCTGTATATCCATTAATGCTGTAATGTAATTATGTTGCTTTTTCGTTTCATCCTGATAAACATAATGAAATCTCAAGTGAAATCCACAGTTAGGATTTAGGAACAGCACTTGCTACTTCTACAAAGCTTTCGATTATATTATTAGAATCGATCAGAAGTTGTAAGTACTAACGAACACTCATGGAAGTTAGACAACAGTTCAACTTCCATGTCTTTTCAAGAAATTTTGCCTTCCCTCTTGGGAAGCTAAGCAGTCTTTTAGTTTTCCAACTCGAACACATGAAAGTGAAACAAAGAATCAATCTTATTTCGACTGGGCCTATTCGAGCCAGGAAATCATATGGTCAGTACGAACTCAAAAACTATGAAGTCTAAGCTAGCCCATGTACCAAAAGGAAATGCACTTTGTCCAGTCTGAGAATGCTACTGACAGGAAAGTCCAGTCCAAAACTGTTGGCTTTCTGTGTATTTTCATTTTCAGATTGCCATAACTTGTACGTTGAACCCGCAAGTGCACTTTTATCAACTTGCAACTTTTAAGCAAGTTATCATCACTGGAAGTCCGGAACCAATGAGGACCAATTTGACAATCATAACTTAAGTGCTCGACAGAGAAATGGAAAACTAAAGGCCAATAATGGTTCCATGGATGACAAGCTAAGTAAGGTTCGTGGCAACCATATATATGTTGGTCGGTAATGAGTGGTCTACACCCTTTACCTGCAACATGGAGCAACCCACTATCATGCTTATCTTAAACAAGAATTGACTTAGTTTTCTTAGAATACATAAATTGATTAAAATATAAATTAGAAAGAAAAAAAAATAATAAAAGTCATGATATGAATTGTGGAAAGAATAAAACGTCAATAACAGTGGAGCCTATGCCTTTTCGCTTTATTCAAGAAAAGCTACTCTCACTGCCTCCACTTTCCATTCCCCACTTCCCTCTAACTTTGCATCTTTTTTCTCCACCACCATATTTCAGTGTCTCCTCTTCTTTCCTTTTTTAATATACATTTCTGTCGAATCATTTTTCATTTACTTATTGTTCAGAGGAAATGGGCATTTTGACTAAGCAATTAGCATTTCTTCTTTCAAGTACAGGTGTACTTTGAGTACAAGCAACAACTTTTATTTGGTTGCTTCTTATTTCTTACACTTTGTGCATAATAATATATTTATGTATATAATGTGTGTCAAGGATGGTATTTTATATTAAAGTGGTAAGATACTCGTGGGGAGATATTGCCCAGAGAGAAACACAAGCATGGCATTTAATTCTAACTAATTTAAGGGGTAATTGGTTAATAGCATTCAATTCTAACTAATTTAAGGAACATTTGGTTAATAGATTTAGGAAATGAAAAATAAGTGGTTGGTTATATATAATAATAATAATAATAATAATAATATTTTTATATCCAACTATCAGAGATTACTCGATACCCCCCAATTATGAGAAGAATAAAAATTATTTATGAGTAAGGGGCAAGTGTTACAAGCGTTGACTGTCACATTTGTGAGAAGCGTGTCACAGGAGTGACAAATGTTTTTATATCTTCTTAAAAATTAAATATAATTAATTAATTATAATAATATAATAATATAATAAATTAATTATATTTTCTCTTTTTAGCGATTAAATATAATTATTTAAAATACATTAAAATTTTATGTAAAACAAAATTTTAATAAATTTTTGTTTCTTTAGTAATCATTCCTTCGTTCAAATCAATCATCATAATTATAATAATTATATCAATTCTCATTCTTCACTATATTTATTCTCATTTCTGTTACTAGTGTATCAAAGCAGGTTTGATCCAGATTATTAATTTTCTGGTTGTCCGTCTGGAAGTCCAGTTCCAACGGCTCAGTCCGGTTATCACTGTGTTTATTTCAAATGACAACTGCATGTTCAGTTCCAGTTGCACTCGAGGGAGAATGTTGATAATACCCATATGTGAGTGTCCCATATTAAGAAAAAGAAGACTAACATATAAGTCTAGTGAGCTACTCCATCTATCGCCAATTAATTTTAGAATGGAACTTTACTTAGACTTGTGTATGGTTTAACTTTCCTTCTCGCGTGGTCTGTAGGTTCATTGCTAATTTCACACATTATAGTTATAGTAATCTTTTAATTGATTTTTAAATGGGTAATTAATAATTTTATGGAATTTATTTGCATTAATATTTGTCTAAAAACTATTGGGTTAATTAAAGAAATCATATTTAAAAATAATCGCTTGTTGATATTAAAACAGTCTTTGGGCATTACTGTACTTTTCTAAATGTCCACAGGATTTCGAATATTTTATGTCTTAATTTAAACAAAATGACCAAGTCCATATCGAAAAAGGTGTGGACTGGATATGGGCAATCCAAATTCTAAATGGAAGCTCGTGATTCAAATCGGATATTTCCAAAACTCAAAATATTATATAATAATGGGCTCCATTGGATAGGGACAGATTCGTCATTCCCCGTCGATTTTTATTCTTCCCCGGGACAAGCATGCTGTGGACAGATGCATATCCAGCGACCTGCATACTACCTACTCCGCAGTCCGCACGATGCCTTAGCCTTGGGATTTCAGCATCCAACGGCTGGAATTCTCCGGAGAGACAAGCATTAGGTAAGAGAGAGAATTTTGCTTGATGTCTACATGGACATGTTCGAGACCTGCTATTGGCTGTCTGCTTAGATTAGTCGACACCTCATTGTCAGCTATGCTGGTGATTCACAGTCCCACTCGTCGTTCTCTGACCCACATGTCTTGACCCCCAAAAGCCCTGTATTCACACATATGCCACTCTACAGACAGCATCGTTAATCTAGGGGCCCATCAAATCCAACGGCTACAAAATACAGTTGCTTTTAGTTTTTAGAACTTAATTTCTCCCAATTGTCCTATTCCATGCTATAAATAATCTCTTTATGTCAGGGTTGGTATGTATGCGTTATTTGGTGGTGTTGTTCCCTATCAGTCATGACCAACGTCCCTAGGTCGCTTAGATACTCTTCCCTAGCGCTCTTCAAACAAGCCATTATTGCAGATCCTTGGCCGTTTTCTTTTGTTTTCTTGTGAGAAGTTTCTCGGGAAACAGTCAGGTTTTGTCTTTCTTTTCTTGTCTAGTTAATATGGGAAGCGGCGATAAAAATCTGAGGAACTTTCACCTACACCTACCTCATCTTCATCATCACAGCAGCCATGGAAGCAATAAGAAACAAGTGAGAGATGTGCCAAAAGGGTGTCTTGCAATCAAAGTGGGACAAGGAGAAGAGCAACAGAGATTCGTAGTGCCTGTTATTTATTTTAATCACCCCCTGTTCATGCAGTTACTCAAGGAAGCTGAAGAGGAGTACGGGTTCGATCAGAAGGGCACAATCACTATCCCTTGCCATGTGGAGGTGTTTAGATACGTCCAAGGCATGATTGATCGAGAAAGATCTCTTCATCAACATCACCATAATGTTTTGTGTTTTAGGGTTTGAGGGTATGATAATTCTGCAGTCAAACAGGTCCCAAAGTTGGTTGCTCTTGATGGATTGATCTCCTGGGGTCGTGTAAATTCTGAAGTTAGTTTCTCTTCTTCTTTTTTTTCAACTTCTTTATGTTTCTTGGTGGAACTTTGTTGTTTGGCTGAGGAAGAAAGATGTGAAGTCGATGCTAAAGATTGTGCGATAATGACGACAAAGAAACTT
>JAOSBM010000009.1:20087327-20098150 GCA_027568955.1 Erythroxylum tenue | reverse complement strand
CAAACCTGTTCTTGTCCTTTCGTAGCATTGATAAAGCATCACTTGCAAGTCCACATTTTGTAACTGAAATTTCATTAGCCACGTATCTTTAATATGATAGAATATTTATATTCTTTAACCACCATGGATACACAAAATGAAAACACAAAACACAATAGAAAGGTGAGAACTTTGCAACGTTAAGTTGGGCGTAAAAAAATATTGGGTATGCGAAAAGGAACGAAACATGATTATTAAATGGAGTAGGTAAGCAGAGCACCTTCGTATCGACAAACTCAAAGTATCCTTTCCAATATCGCAAGACAAGTTAGATCATCATTGACAAGGAGAACCTTCAAGAACTTGGAAAACACATCAGATAAACACTTGCATTCGCTTTTTTCTCTGGTACTAATGGCATGTTGACGTTCTTGGAAATGAGCATTCATCTCTCACAAAAGGCGACGAAACGGAATCAAAAGCAAGAAAACAAAAGAAAACAAAGACCCAAATCCTGGATGGTGAATTCCAGGAAGATTCATAAGGTGATCCACGAATCCTAGTTTTGTGATGTATGCGAAGTCATTGGAAATGCTCTATTTAACTAAAAACAAATTCGTTTTTTTTTGTTTTCTCGCTTTTGATTCTGTTCCGCCGCCTTCTGTGAGAGATGAATGCTCATTTCCAAGAACGTCAACATGCCATTGATGCCAAAGAAAAGAGCGAATGCAAGTGTTTATTTGATGTGTTTTCCAAGGTCTTGAAGGTTATCCTTGTCGATGATGATCGGACTTGTCTTGCGATATTGGAAAGGATGCTCTGAGTTTGTCGATACGAAGGTGCTCTGCTTACCTACTCCATTTAATGACCATGTTTCGTTCCTTTTCACATACCCAATATTTTTTGACGCGCGACTAAACATTGTAAAGTTCTCACCTTTTCATTGTGTTTAGTGTTTTCATTTTGTGTATCTATGATAGTTAAAGAATATAAATATTCTATCATATTAAAGATATGTGGCTAATGAAATTTCAGTTACAAAACCGTTTCACAAAAGCATTAATAGGACATCAATAACCATTTTTACGTTTTATACTTTCACTAATTTGGATTCCAAGGTTCTAAAAAATCAAGAAATAATACAAGGTTCCTGCACAGGGGTCTATCACAGGCAGTATTATGGAAACAAGTATAACTCGAGCTATAGTCACTATTTTGTCAATCCACTTTCACAGGGGTCAAATTAAGACATATATCTACAACTTTCATTCTTTGAGTTTCTTCAAATTAGTGCTCTAAGGATGTGAAATATAGATCGAAAGATAAAGATGAAATTGAAACCAGAATTTCAACTTTCCTTGATAACATCTTTCCTTCTCTTCTCATTTTCGTTTTTCTACCTCTTCTAACCTTATGGCAGACCATCACTCTTACTTTTATTGCTTTTTCATCCATTTTCTTTAGAAAATTCAAGAAGGTCGAACTAATCTATGTGTCACTATTTCAATGGATGTAGGCAAGGATTGTTTGCTAAACCATTATAAATTTGTTTATGTTTCTCTTTCCTTACTCTTTACTATATTGTTTGCAAACGTAGTTAAATTCCTTTATTTTATTTCATTCTTACAATTGTGATTATTTGTAAACATTATTTTTATAAGTTAGTATCCTTTACTTAAAATCTTGAAGTCACCAAATCCAAATTCTCTTAGGTGCCATCAAAGAGTAACAAAATTTGATATAATTCTTCTTTTAAGGAGAAGAATAATATTTCTACAATCTTACTTGACAAAGAGGAACTCTTTTACAACCTTCTTCAAATGTGAAGAGAAACCATAATCTCACTTATATCACCCCTAATTACAATAATATAATGCCATAACCAGATATTAGAATTCAAAATACCTTACTTTATCACTTGATAACTCCTAATGGGCTCACTCATAAAAATATGAGACAATGATTTTTAAATGATTGAAGAATACCTAGAAATATGTGTAAAAGACACCCAAATGCTTCTTGATGGTAAAACCAATTAAAAAACCTATATTTATATGGTTTTGAGACACCTACTAGCCATTAAAGTAAAAACTAACAATTATAATGATTGATTATAGAGTACTGGCTACCTGGTATAGCATATTGATCAACCAATGAGCATTGAATGAATATATTCACAAACTGTTAAAACTCTAGTTGCCTAGCAAAAATATTGGTAGACCAATATGGCATATTGGCTGACAAATACATCAACCAATGTGATTCCAAATTCTTAGTATATCAGATTGATAATTTTGATGTATATTGGTCGATTAAAACTTTAAATGCTTAATCTCAATTTGTTTGATATAATTATGATTTAAACGCTTCCCAAAAATGTTATCTAAAGTTTGTTTAGAATATCAAAAGGCTTTTGTATTAAAACCAAAAACTTAAATGTCTATTGATGAGTGAAAAACTCATGCAATAAAGTGATATAAAATGTATATGTATAGTGAGCATTTTCGAATATCAAAATTGTTAAATGAGATTACAATTAATATTACAAACTAATGAGTAAACTTGATACTCCTTGATCTTCCTTTATCCTTGAACTGGTCTTCACTTTATAAGTTCCAAACAACCATCTTCTTGAATTTATGATTATATCTTGTTCTCATATTCCTTCTTATCAAAATAATAAATCTATTAGCAGTACTTATGTTTTGTTATCATTAAAACAATGATTAGAACCTTGTTTGGATTAACAACAATCTAAATCCTTCTGAAGTAATTCATAATAATTTCTGCAAAGTTGGCACTATAAGATTTATGACCTCTTGAAGTCACAAGTCTATTATTTTCATATCCTTGAAGAAATCATTTGTGTAAAAATAAAGCACCATTTTATTAAGTTTGATAAAGCCAACCTAGTTTATTCCACTTACAAAATCAATAAAATCTTCCATCGTCTTGAGTGGGGACAAGAATCCTAAAAATATTGAAAAATTAAAGCTAGGTTCTCCATTAATATTCCATATTCACCTACATATAGTTACTATGATTATCAATAAGCTTGGTTTAATGCTTTCTTATTTACCAATAACTCAAACCACCATTTATAGATATTCTTTTTCAACACCGGAGAAAAATATAATTTTCCTTTGTTGTTCATTAGTTGGACAAAGTAGTATCACTATATATCTTAAATATTTCCATCTTAAAGTTATAAAGGATATAACAAATTGAAAAATACCAGCCTAAAGACTATAAACATAGATAAAAGATTACTAAGTTGGAATTTTAAATCTCTATCAATGGTTGGAAGGGCTCAACTAATCTCCTCAATTTTAAGCTCCCTTTATGTCTAATGGGTATCCCATTTATCAATCCCAAGCTCTATCATCAAATAGATTGAGAAGACCTTTAGATTTTTCCTATAAAGTGGGGGAACAGACGGAGTATTGAAGGCTAAAGCAAATTAGAGTGAAGTATGTAGCACCAAAAGGCAAGGGGGATTATTTTTTATACTTATTGAGGTAAATCATAAAAGACAGATTACTAAAAAGCCTAGAGGCTCCTCAAGGATGAAAATTCACTATGGGTGCGATGGTCAACACCTATTACATCAAGGATAAGAAATTCTGGACCCTCTAGACCAATAAAAATGCCTCTGCCACCCTCCTCAATATTCTCAAAATCACAAGTTATAAGCTGGAAAAGATCCAATATCAGGTTGGCAATGGAAAAAACACCAGATTTTGAAAGGACCATTGGTCCCCTTTGGTGTGTTAAATCTCAAGCAAGAACCGGTACCTCTTAAAGTCATTGTCCAAGAGGAACCCATACCTGACTCAATCCTTTACAACAAAAGAAGCTTGGTAAACCTCCCTTCTCATTTGGCTATCACTTAATTCTAATTCAGCCACCATTTGGTTCCAAAAAGGACACAATCACCTAAAAGGGTTCCATCATAAATACTCTCCCCACCCACCGCACCCCCCAACAAGTCCTTCAGATAACAGTTTTGGATGAATTCCCCCAAAGTGGGATAGTTCCACCTGGTATGGGAAGGTTGTGCTCTCCTAAAAAAAATTTATACTCTATGGTTAGCTATTAAGGGTAGACTATCTACCACTGATAGAGTAGCTAAATTACTATACATCCCCAATATAAATATGTGGTGTAAAAAAGAAACAGAGAACTTTGACCACGTCTTTTTTAACTGCATTTTTCTACTGAGATGTTGCTCTGTATCCTACAAAGAAGTAGAATTGGGTCCCCTAAAATATTGTAGATAAAAACAATCCGTTTTTGTTACAGAATGAGTCCTGAATCCAAAGCTAATAAGAGAATATTGAGTATAGTGTTTGCTTACCTAGTGTCTAGCTTATAGAAGGAACACAAGACGAGAATCTTCAAAGATCAACATCAGTCCCCAGACAGATTCAATTCTAACCTTCTACAAAAAAAATTAGAGAACACCTGTATGTACCCAAGGCAACCATTCACATGCCATCGCAGAGGATGATTGAGTGGGGGTTATAATATGACCATCCTGTAACCTTCTGGAGGCCCCATAAAGGAAAAAAGAAGGATAGTCTGTGACAGATCTGTGAAAGAAAGAGGAGCATACCTGAGCTGCGATGAAAAGCTCTCTCTAAAGTCTTTGACATTCGTCCTCTAGGAACAGTCCATCCAAGGGTGAAAATGCCCTAGAACCTAGCAGAATGTCCGAAGAGGAAAGTTTTAATTCTTTTGTAATATGCATCATTAGTCACGTACAGTCGCTTTGGAAATAGGCTTGAAACCTTATGACAGCTTTTTTTCCCAATTTCATTTGGGTGGAATTCTTGTAATAGTATTTGATTACTTGATATGGTGGTAATACTCGCTGTCCTAACGTGTACCATTAAGAAGCGCAGGTTCTTTACCATCGTTAAAGTAAAATTTGTAATCTCGATGTAAAAAATTACAATTTCCTAATTGTAGAACTAGACATTTCTAGTACGACGAAAAGCGAAATGAAGTCTAATCGAATATATTGATTTTGAGAAGTCTAATCTTATGTTTTGTCTCCACCAACACAAAGTTTTTGTTAGTACGATTCAATACAGCAAAGGTGATACTAAGTGAAGTGCACCTTTAACTCAATTGAGGAGACACGGCTCAGTTTCCTGCTCCTGATTGCCAAATTGGTACTTGGTTGTGTCAAGTACGCTCGGCCTACAAGCGAAGACCGAAATGGCGCACACTTGTTTCCTCCGTGTAGATTACAACTTCTACTAGAAAAGTCCATGTATTCCCAAGACACAAAAATAACAAACTTACAGCAATTCCGGGGACGGAGCAAACAAGACAGAGACCAAATTGCTTCATTGAGACAGCATATTGTCCTCCACATTGCCTTCCCATTGATTAGTTAGGGGTTCGATAATAAACACACAATTTTAAGTAAATGAAAAGAAAGGAAAAAGTATAAGGAAATTGAAAATTTGCCTGCACAACCTCAAAATATACTTTTTAACTAAACGACATATCACTTATGCACATTTTTCTGTACCCCATCCCTAAAAAAGAAAGAAATCCCCACATTCTCCAAATGCCACAAATTTCTTTCCAAGGTAAAAAATTAAGCAAAAAGGCACTATAATTCAATCTAGACAATTAATTAATGGTGTCTTGTATTTGAGCTACGCAGGGTCAGGCCATGCAAGAATTTTGTGTATCCAAGAAAACTAAGCTTTCCATCCGAATTTCTAATCCAGTCTTTCATGGCTGAATAAGCTGAAGGGCCAACGTTCAACTCCTGCAGTAATGAGAGACGTGCAATGATGTTTAAACAGCAAACAAGTAAGAGGCAGAACTAGAGAAAACTAGTGCATACCCTTGCCAACTCTTCGATCGAGATAACACGATTACCCTCCCGTTCAAAATGTTCAAAGCCAGTTGAGGCAATTTGCTCCCATCCCTCTAGGGCCTCTAATTGATAGGTACTGATTGCAGCCGCACAAAATTCATCAAAGTACATCTTCCGGTAAGCAAGGGATTCCATCTGTAAAGGAGATAAACAAAACAGAATTAGAAAATCACATCTAAACCAAGCTGAAACATGAAGAATACACACGAAAACTAATAGGTCAGAATAGATTGATTCATTTCACAATCATATGTTAAAAGAAAACTCGAAACAGAGAATGAAAGAAAATTTCAAAATGCACAAAAATTGAAATATTGCTTTCTGATTTTTAAATGGTCTGATTTTAGAAATCATTTGATGACGTACGAGATTAAGAATTTCTGGAACCCTTGACTCCCTCATCGCATCAGTTGCATTCCGCCCTAGTGCCTGCAATTCAAGGAGATTAAAATCATAAACAAAAACAATAAAAAAAAAGTAACATAGATTAACAGCTTGCAGAATATTGCTAATTACCATCTTGAAATTATCAAGTGTTATGCTCCCGTCTCTGTTTGGCTCCAGCAATGCAAATTGAGCTCTTAAATACACAAGCTCATCCTCAGTTAAAGCTTTTGAAAGAGCCTAACAGTGAAAGAAAGGAAAAAGGATAAGTGACATAAAATCTTTTTAACTTATCTCTAATTAAATGATTATGCAAATATTAACAATCTATGGATAAAAGCATGTTCAATGATTTGCACATATAATAGCAACTATAACTCAATTTCCTTTAATAGACCACAAAGATAAAACCAGATCAGTAAGGAAGAACACTCCATTCTTTTTTGTTCCTGTAATTTTTACGATTAGTAATTTTCTTGTTAAGAGTTGTTAAATAAGTCAAAGAAATCGTCTATGTAGCTCACCAAAGCTAACCAGTTACAATTTACACTATTTTCAAAGGCACTTCACATATCAAATCATCCCTTACTTCTAGAAATTGATCTATGGGTTTGATCAAACTAGCATGCATCAAAAAGGCTATTAGAAATACAAATCATACCCAACTTGATAGTTCAGCATTTAACTTTATTGCAAGGCAGTGAGATATTAAGATTCAGATTAGAAGAATATTGACTACGCTTATCCCAAAGGTAATAGAAACCTTAATGCAAAAAATCTACATTAGATGTCACTAGTTTGGAAGAGAAAATGAAAACTCTTGATGTGTCACATTAGCAAATTATAAGAGCTATATAAGTATTAGCAATAGGTGGATTCCTATTGTTCACAGAAGATGTAAATTAGTGCACCAAAATAATAACTAAAATCATATACATTTAAATTTGATATGCATAAGCATAACATAATAACTTGAAAATCAAAGAAAGGGAGCATTCTGAAGAAATTGATAATAGAAGTCAGTATTATGGAAAGAGTACCTTCAGTGCTGCACGTTTGAAAGGTGTAGCATGTAGGTATGCCTTCACAAGCTTATAAATCAATATATCTAAAGGTATAGAACGACTATCATTCCGCAACCATGGGTGATCTGCCATCATATTATTCTAATTAGTTCAAAAGCTTGGGAAGCAAAAGCATAAGTATGTAAATGACCTAACAACACAAACATCTGCATTGTCAGAAAATAGGGGCTCTTTAGGTCCAGCCTATGAAAGAATTTAAGTAAAATTTCACCGGATAGAAATGGGAGACAGTGAAATAGAAAAGATGAAAGAGTTATTAGTTGGCATCAGGGTAGCACTGTTTGACCTACAACATGGACACAGGTTTTACTTACTAAGAGCCTGGACAGCAGTCATTCTTTTCCGGTAATCCTTATTCAGGAGTCTCTTCACAAAGTCTTTTGCTTCTGGAGTTACAGAAGGCCAAGGTAAATCATCAAAATTTGGATCAGATCTCAGCACTGCACGAAAAATTCCCGATTCAGTCCGTGCCCAGAAAGGTCGGCTTCCACATAATAGTATATAACTGATAACACCAATGCTCCAAATATCTGCCTCCAGGCTGTAAGATCTATGAAGGACCTCTGGTGCAACATAGTATGCACTTCCAACTATATCATTAAGTCTTTCATCTGCACGTGTTACACGTCAGTAAAACACTAAAATATTCAGTTGGTAGTAAATGGTAAAAGTGTACAAGATATAGAACAGGATCACAGTTCAAAGTTTGGAACTGTCGTAAAACTTTTTACCGTTACCTGGTCTGATAAAGTCAGAAAGACCAAAGTCAATAAGCTTCATGTCAGCATCTTCACTTCCAGAACTGAAAAGAAAATTCTGTCAAAGAAAAAGAAGATAAAATCATTAACAAGTGACTGCAAAGGGGTAAATATGGATGAGAAGAAAATAACAATAAGCTACTCAGGAATTTAAAATTAAATACAGTATTTGGTGAAACAATCAACCATCAAGTTTTAGGAGGAAACCTCTGGCTTTAAGTCACGATGTACAATGCCTTGAAGATGACAAAACGAAACCACAGACAAAATCTGCACAACTATAGCTTTTGCATCTTCTTCTGTATATCGTCCACCTCTGCAGCAAAGAATAATCTTGTATTAGCATCATGTCATCCGAGAAACATTCATAGCCATGGAACAGATGTTTTCTAAATCTTGCATGCATTTCAGTATATGTTGATGGCGTTAACCATACAAGTTAAAAGTCTGAGGTTAAGGGACCTTGAGAAATTCCATCAATTTTTACCTTGCTAGAATTCTGTCCAATAGCTCCCCACCTTCACACAACCTGAAAGAAATAGTGAAGGAAAATCAACTCAAACCAATATGAATAAGATGTCACAATTGTGAAACAATAATATTAAATGTTGAAGTTTCCTGTCTGATAGGATATTTGACGTGTTATTACAGATAAAAGGGAGAGAACGGCCAGCTTGTGATACAGTATATTCGAGGTAACGATGAGAACACAATGAATATGAACATATCATCTAGTGCCTAGAAAGAGAGTTGATAAAGAAGGTAAGAAAAGACATACTCCATAACAATGTACACATTATTCGCATCCTCACACGCATCATAATATTTGACCAGATGCTTATGTCCTGATAATGCTCTCAGTATTTTCACCTCCCTACGAACATCTTCAATTGCTATTGCTGTTGTCATCTGCAAAATCGATGAAGTAAGAACAATTATACGAAAGATTCCAACTCATTGGCTGGCATTTACAGATTACACATACAAATACTAAAGATAAATGGTAAGATCCACATTATAAGCTTCTTTAATATATTATAGCAGACATAGATTCATGTCTGAAATAAAAGGAAATAATATGTTTAGTGAGAGATCCAGGAACTACGTGTTTGGCACAGAACCAATGCATACAAGGCAAGATTATTAATAGGAAAATGCCACAACTTCTCCAATCATGTGTTTGTTTTATGTGAGGGTATGCACGCTTCATGTGATCCAGCTCCTTACAAGAGGAAACCCAAAAACATAAGAAGAACAAATCATGAGAAGCCCCCTTGGTCTAAACCCTGGCACAAGCTCAAAATGACTTGATTAGGCAACCACCTTATTGCTCTATGATTACCAAATTGTTTCTTCAGAGTTTATGATTCTTTTCGTAACCGGCAGCATCACATTTCTTGCTGATGTACAGGTCAAAAAATCATTATGTTGCCTAAAAAGACCATAAAATTTGTAAACACAATTATATGATTTATACCTGCCAACATGTTCTGTTCTAATAAAAGAACCATATTAGTAATCATGTGACCCACGTTCACACAGAATCATGAAAATCGGCATAACCTGCCTTCAGCTACACCTTGGGAATGTTTCAATGTGGCTTCACTCATCTATCAGTTTGAGATAAGAATGTCCAACCCATTAATTGTACAATTATTTGATACTGACTACTGTATAAACCTTCCCTAATATTAATGATCATAATTGCATCATTCTTTCTTTGCCGTCAAACTCCATCTATGCGTGAATGTACACGTTGCATGTAAACTGGGATACTTAAGATTCCTCTCAGATCTCCAGCATCTTTGTCGGATACCAACAAGCACAGAATTGATGATCTCTATGCTTCTAAGAATATTTATGGACAATGTATTTCCTTATAAGCAACATAACAACTAAGGTTAATACCATATATTCCAGACGAGAAGGAAGCTCACTCATGTGATTCATTGCATCACCAGCATCAACAGATAACATAGTTTCAACTTCCAATAACAGTTACTCTAAGACAACCAATTATCAGGTTTAAAAAATAACCAACCCTATCAATTGATTAATTAAGACAGAAACATTTCCTCATTTTACCTTTCAACTAATTCCAACTCAATCCACCTAAACAAGAAGCTAATGAACTTGGAAGCAATATATACTTCACCAACAGCAAACTACTGAGTACAGAGTGAAAAGCTCTTTCCATTAGAATCTAAACTAGGAGGACAAACGTAAATATCAAATTCTAGCCAAAACACTATCAAAACCACACAAACACATAACAAAATGAGCTATAAATAATCAAAATGACTAAGAGAAGCATTGTTACCTTAGCTTTGGAAATGATCTTCACTGCAACTTGCTGATCCTTGAACTCACCTTTCTTCACTTTCGCAGAGCACGTATGACCAAAATGCCCTCTCCCCACCTCTTTTCCGAGCTCGTACTTAGCTCCAAAGTTCTTACTATAACCGAAGCTCTTGTCTAGCGACTGTTGCTGCTCCGGCTCCGCGCCTCCGTGCTCCGGAATTGGCCCCTCCTTCGGCTTACCGCCACCAAGCCGCTTGGCAAGCGAAGCGGCTATGTGCTTCGCCGGAGACGGCGGTGGAAACGGCCGTCGGAAGAACCTCCTGGGTGTGGAAGCCCTCGCCGGAGATGGCGTCACGCCGCCGGGAAGCGGACTGGAGGAGGAGACGCCGTGAGGATATGGACTGGGCAAGGGGCTGG
>JAOSBM010000009.1:20053244-20065916 GCA_027568955.1 Erythroxylum tenue | reverse complement strand
CTTTTCCTTTGTTTTACACATAGTTACTTGCCAATAGTTCCTCGTTTAATAGCCCTAGCTTACGGGAAGGCTCGGGGTCCAACAGCATCCACAGCCACTGTCATCACTCTTGATAAGTCTTTTATATTGTACCTTTGAAGCTCTATTTGTGCCTAACCTTGGAAGCCGTTTATGAAGTTGAACTTGTCTTCCTTAAATGCATTATGTACATCCAACATCAAAGATCTGAATCTCCTCACATAACCCCACACCAAACCATATGGCTTTAAACGTTTCAAAGCTTCTTTCACAAGCTATGAAATGTTGTTAGGGAGGAATTGGTCCATTAGAGGTCTACCTGCACTGATGTCGTTAGAGGTTATCATTCTCCACCACAATTTTACGTCCTCCATATATACATAGTCGTGATTAACACCTCCTCTGAATCAAAAACCTTTGCCACTCTAAAGTATTTCTTTATGTTCCCCAAAACAAATTTTGAGCTCCTTGACACTTCATTTCCTATAAAAAAAACTTGGGACTTTGGTACCTTTACTAAAGCCCTTTTGGCACGTCCAATATCTTGTGTCACGATGGCATGCTTAGGATTGTGATCTCCAATCTAGAATCCTCTTGTTCCTTCATTAAGTCCGCTATTTAATGCTACAATTGTTGGATCTATTCCTCCAAAACCTCGAACCAAGATGAGCAAGAAGAGATCTCTTCCTCCCCTTGAGTAATTTGACCTATGAGTGCCTCCACTATGTTGACGTGCTCTGTCAAATTGCTGCTTCCCACTATCAATATTTTGGCTCTGATACTAGATATTACAAAGGTTTTCCTAGACACCAAACTTGTACTGAAGTTATTCCTATTCCTTTGCACGACAATCTCACTTAGGTTTATTTAAGCAAGACTCAACCTTCTCATGTGTTCATTGACCAACATAGCCTTGTTCTCAAAAGCCTCACGACTCTCGCAATGTTTACTCTCAGACTCAGGTAAGAATACTAC
The DNA here is from genome assembly GCA_027568955.1 of Erythroxylum tenue. Lineage (NCBI taxonomy): Eukaryota > Viridiplantae > Streptophyta > Magnoliopsida > Malpighiales > Erythroxylaceae > Erythroxylum > Erythroxylum tenue. Next base: position 20,064,923 of record JAOSBM010000009.1, on the reverse strand, counting down.
GAAAGCATTAAATAATCATAAGCAAGAATAAACACATAAAAGCTACGGTAAAAACTAATATTTATTACTTTTCATAAATCATATAAAGAAATGTTCTCTCTTAATATGTTCGCTTCCTCTCGATCTCTGTTCCTAAAAGCAAGCGTCAGTTAAGTTATTTATAGGCACATCTGGCTTCTTAATCCTAATTGAATTGAATTAACTAGATCATCTCTATGATACCCCTATCTAAATATAACTTTATCGGGTATGATTTAGCTATATCACAACTAACAAGATAAGTGATTACATTTTAATTAGAAAAGATAAACTCATATCCATGAAGAGCTCCACCATCTTCAGATGATCCTCCCACGTGGTAATTATCTTTTAGAATTGATGTATATTTACTATGATCTTATTTGTCAATCATCTAAGATTTTTCCTTAATCTCTATCCATTGATATTGAGTCATCCAACCCCGAAGCCTTTCATAGCACACTAGTTCAGTCCAATGCTTACCCATGTCAAGTCCATTAGTCATGGTCCTTCTATTTGAGCACACATTAAGTCCTTAAAGATCTCACATATCTCCCTCATATATGTGGTCCAGCTAACCTTCAACCTAAGATCCATTCAAAGCTATCTTTTGGTCTTACATCTGGATCTTACATCTTGTCGAAGCTTTTCACTAACATGCACCAATACATGCCAATTCATCGACGTTAATGCTTGTTTTTCTTGCCTACTTGCAAGTCCTGAGTGTCAAACATTCACTAAGGCTCTCCAACATTCACATGATTCTGTAATTTAGACTTAGGGATCTAACACATACCAAGTATTTGAAAGAATTCTTAAATGAAGTGCACATAATTTTTTTAATCAAAATTTGTTGAGTGCTTAGTTGAAAAACTAAATTATGAGACAAGAAAATTAAAGACACTTATCTATTGTCAAATTAATCCCTATAACGTTAAACAACAAAACATAATCAATTAGACATTTTTTTAATAAGAAGACTTGTAATAATAATTCTCGACAATTTTATGAATCAAAGTGCTTTAAAAAATTTATTTAGATCAAAATAAAAAGATAAATTCAATACAAATAAACAATAATAAACTCTTGACACTAATAAAATTGTTTAGTAATTTGAAATTTTGGAAAGGTTAGAGGACGCAATTAATTTTAGTAAACCTTAATTGCAAAGAATGTTTCTCAATGGCATGCACTCTTAATTTGACGCAATAATCAAGAAGTATATTCCACGTACTTTTCCAAATAAGCTCTTCCTTGGCAGCCATGGGTAAACTCCTAAAAAATTACAAATTTCCAGCTTGAAAAGTTCATCTTTATGTATGTATATATAGAATTCTTAACTGGAACGAATCTAATCCATATTTTCCAAATACGCTTTATAAATAAATTTTATAGATTGTGGTTCAGTCGGATTCTGTCCGGGTTGGATGTTGTTGCTTGGATCCATGATCTCAGTAGTTTCGTCGTGATGAATATCTGCAAAACAATAAAGACACTCCGGGAGTTGGTTCCCGGAAGGTCCCTCCGACGCTCAAGCTAGTTTTCTGATGAAGGTAATAGGCAGCTCAAAGTAGAGAGAGGCAGGGTATTAATCTCGTACCTGTATCATGGTAAAATAGTACCTTATATATGGACTAACTTGCTAGGTTTAGGTCTTTACGTACATCTTAGTGTTTGCATGGGGGTTGTTTCCTACAATGGGCTGATCGCGATTGGACCTGGACCTGGGCCTGGCAAGGCCGACCTAACCAGATTGATAATTCAAAATTAAATAATAAATTGAACTTCATTAATGTTTACAAATTCTATCCATCTTGCTTCAATAATCTCATAATAATTGTTAGGACTAATCAAACATGCTTTCGTTAAGGTGCCCTTGTTCTTAGTTGGTGGTTTAGTTAAAGCGTTACAAGCAGCCTCTTGGTTAAGGCGTTTCACACCCTGTGGGGCTCTGCTCTGGTAGATGTAAATTCTTGGAGTAGCTTGAAAGTAATTTCAGGCAACTCTCGGAGACCACCTTTTGGGTCTTTATGTTGGTTTTGCATGAAAAAGCAACGCACGATCTGTCTGTGACTTGATGCTTTCATAGCAAGCGTTTGTAGTAACCTTCAGATGGTACGAAGTTGGTTGGAATGTTGGGGTCGATCGCAATTATAACCACAATCCATCGTTTTCCATTCACTTTCGATAAGGAAAGATTAATTGCTTCTTCGACAACTTCCATGCTATATCAGAACGTCACTCCAAGGGGCTGATGGTAAAAGCTGTACGTAGTCAGTTCTAAAGCACTCCACTTACCGTCCTTAATTAATCGGATATTACGGAATTTTAAAAACCGGTATTAATGTTTTGAGTGGTAATTACGATTTAAGGCTCACACAGAGACAATTAAACAGGCATGTGCATGTGTATCTCGACTTGGACCATGAAGAAGAGCCGTGAACCACCGTGAAACCAGCTTGTTGCAGTGACTCAGTTATGGTTCAAGGAATACGTATACATTTATATGTATATGTGTTCTCGATAAGAATCATGAGTCCTGGACCTAAGAAGTTATGAGGGCCAAGTTCCATTAATGGCGGAACAGAACACCCGTGGAACACTAGGTGAGGTCTCAGACAAATCGATCCAAATTATAGTTTCAAAAGTAAGTCGATTTGTCCCCTAATGGTAAGAAACAAACAATCACAACACATGCTTCAACCAGACATAGTTCATTATTGTTTTTTTTTTAATAGGACTATATGTTTTTTAATATAAAGTTTAAAATTTAATAATTTACCAATTATTACGTATTATAAAAAATAACAAATATGAGTTATCAATTTTTAAAAAAAGTTAAAACCTAACAAAGAACGCAAGTAAAACCATTAATTAGAATATCACAAAGTTTAAATAACAATAATTTTCAACACGAATGAATACATTTTCGCAACCATGTTCCGTCTATGAATATTCCTCGTAATTAGAAGATGTCATTTTCGAATCACGAAAATAATCTCTTTATAAAATTTAAAAAAGTGAATAAATAGCAAGTGAATTGATCCCGTCTCCTCTCCTCCCCTCTCTTATTCTATTGGTTAATTAAAATTAACGTTTTGTTTATTTTAATTATAATTATATATTACTTAAAACCTAATATTTGGTCCCTGGCAATTATATACCCACACCACACCCGCCCGCCCGCCAGTTGTTAAATAAAACTGCAATAAAACATAGATAACGACCCGCCCAACGCAACATGACTCGGCTTTTCCGATCCAAGTCCTGTGGCCTCGTCGGACTCACTCAGTTCAGCTCCGTCGCTCCTCCGGATCCGTTCTTTCACGTGAGCGAAGAAGAAGAAGAAGAGGAGGAGGAGGAGGAGGAAGAGGAAGAGTGCTACGAAGAGGAGGATTACAATGACACTTCCGGAAACCGGTTTATTAGTTCTTCGTCCGGATACGACAGCGGAGATCGTAGTCGGCGTAATGGAGACGGCGAGAGTGGGAGTAGTCAGTTCGGTGTTTTGGATGTGTTGGCGGCGGCGTTGAGGAAGTCGTTGGTCACGTGCAGTGTGGAGAAGGATGATGATAATGATGCATGTTCAATGGATATTGGGTGGCCTACGGAGGTCAGGCATGAATCTCACGTTACCTTCGATCGTTTTAACGGCTTTCTTGGCTTGCCTACCGACATCGAACCTGATGTTCCCAGAAGAGTGCCTAGTGCCAGGTAATTTTGGTTCTTCATCTGTTTTCTATTTGAATTTAATCTTTTTGGTTCTAATTTATTTACATGCAGTAGTGGTTGAGTTAGAGCTTTATATGCATGTGTTTTTGTGTATTCCTTGAAGATGGCTCTGTTGTTAGTGTTTATTCCGGACTGCATTATCAGGATTGTAGATGGAGGTTCCATTTTGTAACATGATGAACAAAGGTTGACACTCACTTGGTCTTCTAATTTTAAGTGATCTGTGGTCATTCGAACAAATTGCATCAGTTGGTTGGTTTTTAGTAGAGGGTATTGTGTAGTCACTGTTCATTTGGCCTTATATCTTTCTTAAATCGCTTTTCAGCGCTAAAGTATTTGGAGTTTCTGCCAATTCAATGCAATGTTCCTATGATGATCGAGGGAATAGTGTGCCCACCATCCTCCTTATGATGCAAAATAGACTGTATGTAGAAGGGGGCCTTAAGGTACTGCCAAATTCCTGTTTTAAAAGTTATAGATCATTCAGTTTCAACACTATTTCTTAAGGCAGAACTCTCAATACTGTTTTTCATGTTCGCTTGTGTACATAAAGGCAGAGGGGATATTCCGGATTAATGCCGAGAATACCCAAGAAGAGTATGTCAGAGACTGGCTTAACAAAGGTGTAGTGCCACGTGGAATTGATGTACATTGCTTGGCAGGCTTGATTAAGGTAAGCGAGAATAACATAGTCGAACGCATAAGTTTCTTCTTTTGCTTACTCAAAGATTTCCTTTTTTGTTTGCTTAATTTCACAACTTTGGGTACAGAATACTAAATTTGTTTTCTTCTTTGTTCCATAAGGAGTGATCGGTTGTTCTCTCATATGTTTTTAGGCATGGTTTAGGGAACTGCCTTCAGGAATTCTTGATTCTCTCACGCCAGAGCAAGTGATGCACTCTAACACTGAGGATGACTGCACTCAACTTGTCAGGTTGCTTCCTCCAACAGAAGCGGGGCTGCTTGATTGGGCTATCAACTTAATGGCAGATGTTGTTGAACATGAGCAGTATAATAAGATGAATGCACGCAACATTGCTATGGTTTTTGCTCCCAACATGACTCAGGTTTGTTAACTTGTTAGTATGATGTACATTTTTGTGGTTGGTTACTACAGGACTAGCTAGCTCAAGTGCCTGAGGTACATGCTGTATTCGACACAAAATATACAATAGTTGATTACTGAAATAACTGCTGTTAAGAGAGGGATTATAAGGAAATGTCTAACCAGGTGCAAATTTGTAGTTCTAACAACTAACAATTGAACTCGTTTTGTTTGCCAAAAGATATCTCAATGATGCCTCTTGATTATGGTGCAGATGGCTGATCCATTGACAGCACTGATTCACGCTGTACAAGTAATGAACTTGCTCAAGACTTTGATCTTAAGGACCCTCCGGCAAAGAGAGGAATTGGTTTCCCTGGTTAGATTGCGCTCAGGATCTCCCAATTCCTCAAATATCAAGAGTGACACCTGCCGAGCACAATTGGTTCCTAAAAGATCTTCTGAAACTGTTCCGGGGTTCCGTATACCAGAGATAGCTGCCACGGGTAAATTTTTGAGGTCTACCACTATGAATAGAGTAGAATCCAATATCAAGGAAAAGTATTGTATCCTTCCAAAGAAAGATGGGGAAGAGGAATTTGAATCCACTTCAGGTAGCAGTCCTGCTTCTTTGTCCAACATGGGAAACTTAGGAAATGGGTTTAAAGACGAATGCAATAATGGGGACAGGTTTAGTCTGAGAAAAGGAGTTAGGAGGCTGTGCAGACACCCTGTATTTCAGATGAGTAAACCGGTTAAGAAGACTCGAAACCATGGGATTGTAAATAATAGAGGAGATGAAGAAGGTTGGGCATGAATTGCTACTTGCTAGTTTGCATTTGTTTATGTGCTTAGGTCTTGGCTTGCTTTTGTAATCAGTGTAGAATTGTAGATGTCAATTTCTTGCTTAGTTCTATAGTCAGAAGGACTATGGAAGAAGAGAATCTAATTTGTCTGAAGGCCTTAACTGAAGCTTTAGTTAATCAACAATAATCTTGAGGGATGATCCTCAACTTGCGCAGTTTATGTCTTGAGACACGTTTGTTTGGTCTTATAGCTGAATAATTTCTGATAGGTTTTCCAGGAAAATTATGCAGGTAGGAGGTCATCAGCAGCATGACAGTTGCATTACCCACACATGACTTGTTCAGCTACAAGCAACACACTGAGACTCCCAAGTAACGAAATTTTCTGAAGCTGAACTTACAATGTATATTAATGCTTAAGACTCTTCTCAATATTGGTTATCTGCTTTCGTATGTGCAGTTGTATGTTGCAACCAGGACCAAGTTTTGCCCTGATTAGTGATTTTGGCTGAGAGTTAAGGTTCTAATGCTTCATTTAATTCAAAGAATTAATCTAATTTTGATTATAAGATTCTAATTTGAATCACTCAATTTTCAATAGACCAGTACAAGTTAATTCCAAATCCATGATACTGAGAACTGGACTTTTAATCCACGACCTATTTCAGAATTTAAAGGCTCTTTTGGAACTGATTTCTGATAATTGTGATTGACCTTTGTTTTCTCTGCAATTAAATAAAATTGCAAATTGTTAGAGATCCGGGTTAACTCGGTAGCCCAATGGGCTTTGGCTATTGACGATTGTATTCTAAATAAATACTGCTTATACATTAACAAGCCGTTTGGAAACTTTCGAAATGGATTCATTGACGAATTAAATTCAATTAAATATGTGAGGTTGAATTAAATTCGATTTACACTGTTTGGAATAATTCTATAAATATTAGGATTGAATTTATTTACATTAATTGAAACACAATAAAAATGAATTCAACTACTTTATATGACTTTTTAATCCTTAACTAAAAATAGTATGTAATCAATGTGTGTATTTTGTAGTAATTTGTATATTTGAAAAAAGGATTTTTAATATTTTGAAAAGAATTGACTCTTCAATTCAGAATTCAATTCACATTATTTAAGATGTGAATTGAATTCATAAAGAAAATGAGATTCAATTACGTGGTTGAATTCAAGTAATCTCTTTTTTAGCATTTCAAACGTATGAATTGAATTTAATTACATAAAATTAATGAATTGAATCAAATTCATTAGTTTCCAAACAGCCTGTAAAAAAAATCTTACAGTTTCTATACGTCGATTTGGCAATGAGTTGTATCGGTTAAATTAGATCAAGGCAATTTGCATTTAAAATAATGTTATTTTAAAAACTAAATTAAAATGATATTATTTTATGAAAAAACTTTGAATTAGATAAGATAAAAAATCGCCATCTCTAACAATAAGTAAAGTCAAATTAATTCGGATTAAAAAACTCAATTGATTCGATTGGTTTAATTGTAAAAATCTAATTTTTCGGTTTAGTTTTTAGTTTTTAATTTTTTACTATTTTATTAACTATTATTATTAAAAATATATTAATTTATTAAATAATCGATCAATTTTTATTAATTAATCAGCTCTTATAAACTTATTTAATAATTTTTTTAGTTAAATTTTTCGATAAATAAGATAATCACTTGTAATTATATTTTAAGATTTTAAATTTTAAATTTTAAATGTTAAAGAAGTTTTTAAAATGTTGATAAAAATTAACCGACTTGTACCAAAAAGAAAAGAAATAATTAGGCGACCAACGTATTATACTCTACTCTACAATGAATTTGTCAAAACGCAATGACGAATTCTCAAAGCGCTTCCTCGACGAAAGTTATTGCTGTTTGTTAAAAAGAGTCCAAATCTTTTGTCTAATTTTATGATGTCTTATTCTATCCTATAAATTTTAGTCATTTATTTATGTGAGCTTCGTGTGAGTCCCGCATAAATAAATGTAAGACCCGCATAAATAAATGACTGAAATTTATTAAACAGAATAAGACATCGTAAAACATAATATCTTATCTCTGTTGAAAGACGAGTACAGTTTAGTCGCAATTCACGTGAACTCAGCCTAGCCTACGGATCAAAATGGTAAGTTATCAAAAACACAGGAGATGCTATTGATTAATCGCAACTAATCGATGAAGTCACGTAATCAGTGACATGGGCTTTGTCTCCTTCCCTTGGAAGTAATTATCATATTGAGAGTATAACACCTTAGCTTTATTTTACTACAAAGTTTTCTTCACCTAATAGATTCACATTTCTGAGTTGATTAATACGTTTTGGGGGTGAGAAATGCTTTTTTCTGCTCTACTTTCAGCTATTTCTCCTTTGAACGTTCGATGGAATTATATATACGAATAATATTATAAATAACCAATAGAAGTTAAACCAGTAAGACAAGAATTTTAAACTTTAATCGGTATTAAATAATCATAAAATCAGTTAAAGGTTATATAAAATTAAAGAATTTTAAAAATAATTAAAAAATATTGTCCTTATGTTTTAAAGTTTAATTGAAAAAAGATTGTTAAATGAAAATTAATTGGTTTATAATAACTCATCATTAATTAAAAGGTTCAATCGATATTAAACAGTCATAAAACCGATTTAATAAAATTAAAGAATTTAGAAAATGATTAAAAGAAATTATCCTTACTTATCAAAAAATTTAAAGTTTAATTAAAAAATGAAACTATTGAATAAAATTTAATCAAAATGTCTGATTAATTAATAAATTAATTAATTTTTAACAACAAAAATTATTAATTTAAATCAATCTAAAATATGAACGAGTTCAGTTTTTGAAATATTATTTAGAGCTATCAGAAAATAGTTGAAGTATATTTTAATTTGATATTTGCTCAAATTAAAATATTTTTTTTAATATTTTTTTCTTCGTAACCAGACTTAGGTCTTTAAAACCTATTTATATCATAACCAGACTTAGGTTTTCTAAAGTTTCTTTCTCAATCCGAGCTTAAACTTCAAAGTAATTCATATTTTTTTAATCAGCAGTGTAATGCACGATATGTCAGTCATATTACTTAAACAAGTTTATATAATATAATTAAGTAGCAATTTCTTCGCCGGAAACATAATCAAAGGTAGGATTAGGACGCCGCAATTCACACGCCAACTACTTATTAAAAGATATTCCAACCGACAAGATTATGATAATCATATGATCCCTTGAATTTAGGGTATTGTCATTTAGATTTAGTCCTCCTCTCGCTTTCTTCACCAGTTTCCTGCTTCCTCCCACTGGGAAAATGTCCATTATTGATAATCATATGATCCCTTCAACTTTAGGGTATTGTCATTTAGATTTAGTCCTCCTCTCGCTTTCATCACCAGTTTCCTGCTTCCTCCCATTCTGAAAATGTCCATTATTGTATAATATTCAACAACTAAGAGTTATTAAATCTAGTTTTAGTTGCAAGGCCCTCCCACCTTTGAAAACATAAAACTAAGTGAAGTTTCAGTGTTTCTGGTTTTAGTAAAGCCGAAGAAGTGCTTTGCATTTGGAGTCGATACCTTATTCGACGGTTCAAATCGTGCAGTATAATACGTGAAGCTGACAAATTAAATAAATAAGTTCATGTCTTAAGCAGGATATTAGAGCAACCTAACAACGAACTATGATACACGAATTAGGGTTTGAGGTTCAAATAATTACTTCAAAAGTACTTTAATGAATTAGACATGTAATAAATGTATAACTAAAATAAAAATAAATGAGTATTTAGGACCAATGATTGAAAAAAAAAACTCAACCGATTCTGTCGGTTCAACTGTAAAAATTTTAAACCGTCTAACTTTTTGGTTCAATTTTTAACTTTCATGTTCGATTTACTTTTTAATAACTTGTGTTGTTAAAAATAAATCAATTTATTAATTGATCGATTAATTTTTGTAAATTAATAGGTTCTTATAAATTAAAATAAATCAATTATTTTTTATTTAACAATCTCTTATTTCAATTAAACTTCTAATTTTTCGATATGTAAAATCAATCTCTTTCAATAATATTTCAAATATTTAGTAGATATTATGACAATCTAATTAATATTAATTAAACCTTAAACCTCTTATTATATCAGTTTATGTTTGGATCCAGTAGTGGTTAAATCTAAAATAAGCACAATATTTGTACAATACAATTTTTGTTTATGATTTGATTGTAGATCTGCAATATTTTGTGATCGATAATTCACTACAACAAAGTAGACATTTAGCTACATTTTTTGGGCAATGTTCTAAAAATTGTTGCTATAAGTGACCATATTGCGACGATTTTTAAAATTGTCCTTAAAACTAATCCTTTAGAGCCTAATTACAAAAGAGTCACAAAAGGATCAACATTTTGCGACGAATTACAAAAATCGTCCCCAAATGGTGAACATTTAGTGACGAATGTCAAAAATCGTCACAAAATTGTCCACATTGGGTGACGATTTTTGATGTTCGTCGGTAAATGAACTTTTGGTGACGCTTTTCAGAAATCGTCACCAAAGGGCGCGATTGGTGACGATTATGTAAAATCGTTGCTAAAAAGATGTTCGGTGACAAATTTGAGAAATCGCTTAGTGGTGAATTTTGAAAATCATCACCAAATAGTCCACATTTAGTGACGATTTCTAAAATTGTCACGAAATGGTTGACATTCAGTGACAATTTCTGTAAATCGTCACAAAAAGGTCCACATTCAGTGACGATTTCTAAAATCGTCACCAAATGGTCCACACTCGGAAGGTTACACAGTAATTTGCAACACATTTGGTGACCATTTGCCAAAATCATCACCAAAGGGTTCATATTTTCCAAAATTGTTAAACTAACATTTTTATAATCTATCATAGTTAAGATATTTTTTTACTGTAGATTTATTTTAAATGTTTACAACGTGTTGTTGAAAAAACACGCACAACATAATTTTAAGTGTTAAATAGTAGTATTAATTAATCATTAATAATTAGTAATAGTGCAAAAATTAGTTATAAAAATGTTAATAATTGTATCAATATAATTATATGATATATGAAAGGTTAACAATTCTTACAGTCACTGTACAAGAACAATAACAGTCCAAACTCAATAGTACGCAGCTTGATCCCCTAACCAGTAGAGAGGTTGTTTGATAAATTCTTACAGATACAATAATAAATCAACTTTAAAGCTGAGTCCAGATGATTGCATCGATAAATGACAATGATATAATTATTTTTTGGATTCTAAGTGATATGAGAGTTGGTAAAGGTGAATGAGTCCTCGACGTCTGGATTCCCGAGGAGGGTCCTTGCACTTTCGAAGGCACCAATTGAAACAGTGATAGTTTTTCCCTCAAGTGTAGGGTTTTTCACACCTTCTTACAACAGCATTTCCACTACAGCTAAACTTGTAGAGGATACAGTGAATGATTCATTAGATTTAGTATGGAAGACAAGTTCTCCAGATGAACTACTAGTACGAAACGGTTTACCTAAAACACAATCAGTATAGAACTTAGATATTGTCATATAAGTACACCGCTAAACGAACTGAAATCGAAGTGACGCACATACGTGAATGACCATACGAAGTCTGTGGAATGACGAATTTTTCACATCAACCGAATTCCCTAATCCTTTACGAACCATTGTGACATCGCTTCCGTCTCTATGGGTATACATGTTATGTTCGAGATTCAAGGAAGCTTAAAACAACATATAGTATATACCATAAAATGTGAATATATAATAGTTTCATAAAAGGAAATGAGATGTACATTATAAGGAAAGTGACATTGTTCAGATGATACTAAACACCTTGAAGCAGAAGATCGGCCATGGAAGGCAAACGATCATTAGTGCTTGAAGTGGAGATTTTTCTGCATTATTTATTTCTTCAGTAGGGACAATTTTGCCACTTTCCTCCCAATGGAATGAATTAGGAGACATTTGGTTTGAGCACGGGGTTGGGTATGGATATGGGTATAATAGTAGAAGGGAATGGGAATGGGTATGAAAAATAAAA
>JAOSBM010000009.1:20034542-20044788 GCA_027568955.1 Erythroxylum tenue | reverse complement strand
TTTTAATAAAATAAAATAATTTTATTTATTTAAAAATAATTTATCTTTAAGTTTTATCTAATATGTAATTATTATTATTAATTATAAAAATATAGATATTAACAACAAATAGTTTTTTATTTGTATTTAAAGGAAAAATAAACACTGGAAACATAAATGAAAACTGAAAAGTACAATGAAAAAAATATCTTAAAATTTTAAATTTCAAATAAAATTTGATTTAGTAATTAAAATATATTTTAAAATGTTAATTTATAAATAAATGTTAATTTGTAAATTATTTATTTTAATAAAATAAAATAATTTTATTTATTTAAAAATAATTTATCTTTAAGTTTTATCTAATATGTAATTATTATTAATTATAAAAATATAAATATTAATAACAAACAGGTTTTTATTTGTATTTAAAAGAAAAATAGACACTGGAAACATAAATGAAAACTGAAAAGTACAATGAAAAAATATGAATGGAACTAAACGCTTCTAAAAAGAACTTAAGAAATGAACCTTAAGTGGGGTCGTGGGTTTGAACCTCCTTTATATATGTAGTTGTTTAAAATTTGGGGTCAGAACTTTACCTCCTGTAAGGGACCTACCCAGCTCCAGTGAGGATTAGTCTGGGTGTAGATGGCTTAAAGGTACCTTCTCATAATTGAGACCCGTATAAAAGACAACAAAAAAATAAAGAAATGAACCGTAGAAGAAATATATACCTGAGAAATAAGATGAAATGAACAATACAATCAGTATAGTATTATAAATTTGTCAGGACTCGAATGAAAGGACCACGCTGTGACATGGAAAATGAAAGGAAACGAATCGATTGTTACAAGGGAAATAGCCAACAACATGGGAAGCAATATTGTTAGTGTCGCGGAGGAGTCCAGATCCTCTGTCTAATATTACTCTGTCTTATTCTGTCTCATAGAATCTCAGTCATTTATTTTGCAGGACCCATGTAAGACTCATGCAGGACCTACATAAATAAATGGCTGAGATTTATTGGACACAATAAGACACCATAATATTAGACAGAGGATCTAAACTCGTGGTGGAGAAGAGAAGATGTTTCCAATCAAACGTTCAATTCGCAATCAATGAGAGGCATTTATAACTATATGTTTTATGAATATAGGTGGAATAATTGAAGGAATGAGACAAAACAGTATTTATGTTCATATCCCTTTTAAATTATCACTATATAACATTACATATCAATACCAAAATCATGTAAAAGATCTAAAGCTTGGAAAGGGAAAATCTTTCAGCATGTCAGTCGCGGCTACTTTCAGGCTTCAATGGCACATTTTTGCTTCATAAATATGATAGCAAAGTTCCTTCATTAGTGGTAGTTGGAGAAGGTACATCCAATAGCCATTAAAAGCACCAATTAGCTAGTTAGCTCCATTACCTTTCTGTCTTTTTTGGCTAGAAATGCCTAGTATCATCTCAGCGGTATGGTACGGACATTTTCTCTTTTCTGCCATTTACAACTCATGTTACTTGTTCGAAAAGGCACAGGTTTTCTCTAATTCCAAATGGTAACGTACTCATGCCACAGATTTTCATTTACTCCCCCAACAAAAAGAACAACAAAGAAAAAGGGTCCTGGATTAAACAGCTCTCTATCAGTATTAAATACCTTCAAGTTCCTGACAATGGTTGCCATGGCAAGTTGTATCGGGGGGTGACAGGGATTAGGGTTACACGTTTAGCAGGTGTTGCTTGGTGTCTGCTAGGAATTGTTGATAGTGCATTCAAGGCAATCTTAAAAGATGGGAAATCGATCCATCGAACATTTCTATACGAGTGTCTCTCAACTCCAGGATTTGGTATTAACTTAATCAGCGAAGTAATAAGTCAGATATTTCAAAAGGTGGTATATGTTTGATGGTCACTTAATAAGATAAATGACCATATTATTCTTTGTTAAAAACCATTACAATTCAACATCAAAATCCGTGATCGATCCTCTTCTGTTTTTTTTTTTCTCCTTACTTTTCTAAGAACTAGATGCTAAATACTACTCTCTCCTATTCAAAATAAGTATCGTTTTAGAGGGATTTTAATTATTCAAAATAAGTATTATTTGTGACTTTTTATGCATATTTATGATTTTACTTACAAAATTACCCTTTAATTTCTCTCGCATCTTAATTACACAGATTATATTTTCAAGACACTTTAACATGTAATTAATAAGGATATATCAGACATTTTATTAATTTTCTTAATAAGTGTGCATTCCTTTAAAACGACACTTATTTTGAATAAAAGAAAGTATATAATATCAGCAAATCGTTAACTAATTAAAACGGTAAACCGATTTGGTTTAACTAAAACATGAATTCAGAACAGGGGAAATGGTTGCTGTAGGTATATAAAAATCTTGAAAAGACAAATGGCACACATTATTGAAGTGATGTGTGTAGAAAAACGGTTTTAAATATCTTATAGTGGGCAAAAATGATTGGCACAGCCTATTCAAATGAAAACGAAGCCATTTTGTCGCGATGAAATGCAGATGTTGAAGGCCTTTATATTTCAATTACGAGAAATCAATTTGCATCTTCACTACATAATACCGTAGTTTTCAAGCCAATATCACCCTGAAGGGGGAAGTCTGAACTATTCTTCCAAGCCTCCAAGCCTTTAAATAAATACATTATGTCATAATTACTTCTTTTTAACGAGAGAATGACTCTTTTCTTAATCTATATATTAACGAGAGAATGGTTCAAACCTAAATATTAAATTTCAATATAAGCGATAAATTTAAATAAGAGACTAACAAGTTTTGGTCATGTTTGACAATCGGCTGATTGTATTAGCTGTTAGCTGATTCTATCACCTGTTAACTGATAGTTGGTTATATCAACTGATTTGACCAACGGATAACATCAACTGTTTATTAAAGATGTTTAGTAAAATTAGTTATTTAAGATTAGCTATTTATGTGTAAAATGACCAGTAAGGACGTAACTTAAAAAAATATAAGAACATGAATATTATTTTGTTAAATATTTTTATAAGAATTTAAATTTTAGATATTTAATTTTACAGAAATTAAGTTTATAATTCTAATAAAAACATAGAATATATAATAAACAACAACAACAACAACAACAATAATAATAATTCTCAAAAATAATAATAATCATAATTGAGAAATTGATGATTTTTAGGTGTTTGGAAAAAACGGCTTGAGAAGATTCTGGAAGGTATACACACGAATCATAACTTTCTCTTTTTAAAGTGAAAAACTTAAGAGCTATCAGTTGCTTAAGATGATAAATGAGTTTGAGGGCGTAATTGTCTTTAAGTAAGATTTTTATTAGTTGATAGGTTGAAACGTAACTCTCAAACAACTTTTCAAAAAATAACTGATTGGATTGAAACAGTCAACTTAACTAGCTCCTAATCAAACAAAAATACTAACTGTTTGACATAATCAAACAACTAATACTTTTTAATGAGCTGAAATACAGCTTAAACGCTATCTACTAAACACAGACTTTATAGGGTAGGACGAGTTGCATGGTTTAAGTAAAAATCTGAGCTTAACATGTTTGTCTTTTTAAGGAAAGGCATGACATAGAATAGGCATGTGAGATGTCTGAGCCAGCCGCGCTCGGGTGGGGAATGGGGGGGATAGGTCGAGAGTTTCAATTTATGGATGGTGGTTGAGTTGGAAGAATCATAGTTTCTATCGAAAGAAACGCAATGCGCTGTCTTGTACTCTTGTCCCATTCCACGAAAGCTTTGCGCGGAAGTCTACTCGAACCAAACAATCCACACACATTATTGAAAGTTAGTTAAAAATCGTAATTCAATTATGAATTTTTTTTAAGAATTTTAAGATATTATAAATTACCAAAGAAAATATTGAGAACAATGTACAAAGAATGACAAACTTAGAAAAATAAGACAAAAAGAAAGAACCTTTCAAGCCACAATCACAAATGCGCTAGCATTACATGAAACTCAAGAGAAAAACAGAGCACAAAGTACAGCCTCAAACTACATTTAAATATACCAACGCCTTCTTATTGTCAAATAGAGCTGATCTTGCTTCCCATGCCCAATGATGACCTCCCGAACCAAGTTAATAATGCAGTCTGCTAACTGATATTTATTCTGTTTCATTTGCTTATAAATACGCCTATTTCACTCCCGCTAGATGTGATATAAAACCATTTGAAAAGAGATTCGAAGCGTAACACAGTTCTGCCTTCTATCTGCTTGAATAACCTCCTCTAGAACCTCATTCCAGTCATAGGAAAAGTTTAGGAAGCCTATCATAGATAAGATTCGATTCCACACTGCTTTGGTATATACGCATTCAAAAAATAAGTGATTTCTACTTTCATTGACTAACTTGCACAGCACACAAATAAGGTCATAAGTACCGAACCACCTATCCTTTATTCTCAATCTATTTTTAATTGTGAGACACAAGAAAAAAGTTGTTTTGGGGCATAATACCTGTTTCCAAACGAGTGCAGCCCATAGAACCTCTGACATCAATTATGAATTGTTAAATACTATATTTAAAATATATAATTTACGAATTATTACCAATAAAGCTTCTTGTTTTACTATAATTCCAATGCTAATGAAGTAATTAATGATACAATCGAGTAACTTTATACAAATCTAATTATATTTATCTTTTTTGTTTTTTTTTATCTTTTTTGTTTTGAATTATGAGATTTTGAAATAAATTAATATAATGAAAAAGAATGCAATCAATAGCTATATATAAAAATAAAACCATCCAACGTGCATTAAAAAATGGTCCCTCTGCCAGAAAATGATATCGTCTTTTTCTTCTGTTTTTAACGACGTTTTTACCAAGTTTAAACGGCACATGTTAATTTACCACTAACTGTGTAAGTGTAACCCAATTTCTTTGAATTTTAATTAAATAAAAAAGAAGCGACGAAAAAGGGCGGGACTGCGAAAGGAGTTGACACAGGGGACGTGGGTCACATCTATTCACGTGCTTGTGGTACCAAAACGCTGACATGCCTAACGAGCTTAAATACCCTCAAAATTAGCCAATTTACACAGCACCAACACCAACACCAACACCAACACCAAGCCACACTTTCCTTTGTTCCCCTCCCTCCTGCTCCTGCTGTCTTGCATTCTTCTCCTCAAGCCTTACCTACCCAACCCCTGTGTCCTTAGAACTTGTAAAAGTTGTCAGCAGTCAAATAGAGATTTTAAATTTTTATTTATTTATTTATTCTGTTTTATTTTTTTATTAAGACTATTTTTCTCTTGTTATTCATTATAATTGATATAAATACTTCTTTATTATCTATTTTTAATTAAAAAATTATATTTTTATTACTGATTTTCTGCGGTTGAGACTGTGCCCTATTCTTGGATTTTATTAAAAAGAAAATAGAGAAATGCATGTTTCAAGATTGACACAGTACTATAAGCTTTCGCTGTATACTTTCTTAACTTTTTAGGGAGCTCTTGCTCTTGCTCTTGCTCTTGTACTAGAACAGAAACCCGTTCTCTCTCCCTCATCTCCTACCTTCCTTCCCAGACGAGCCATGGAAGAGCTAATAATCTCTCCGTCTTCATCATCTTCTCTGGTATCTTTATCACAAGAAGCTCCTCCTACTCTTCAACAAAGGCTTCAGTTCATAGTCCAAAACCAACCAGACTGGTGGGCTTATGCTATTTTCTGGGAAACTGCAACTGATGACAGTGGCAGAATCTATCTCTCCTGGGCAGATGGATATTTCCAGGGCAGCAAAGACACGGTCCCAAAGCTCACAACCATCAACAAACCCCGCATGCCAACGCTCAACACCGAGAGAAAAAGGGTCATGAAGGGAATCCAATCGCTAATAGGTGAAAATCATGACATCGACATGTCTATGATGGACGGTGGCGATGTCAACGATGCAGAATGGTTCTACGTGATGTCTCTCACGCGATCTTTCTCTGCCGGAGAAGGTATTCCAGGCAAAGCCCTCAGCACTGGTTCTTTGGTGTGGTTAACTGGTGGACATGAACTTCAATTCCACAACTGTGACAGAGCCAAAGAGGCACAAATGCATGGCATTGAAACCCTGGTATGCATACCCACGTATAGTGGTGTACTTGAATTGGGGTCATTTGATATGATCACAGAGAATTGGGGGCTTGTCCAAAATGTGAAATCCCTGTTTGGATCAGATCTCATGGGTTTGACCCCCAAAAACACTTGTAACCCAACTTCAGCTCCAATTCAGTTCTTGGACAGGAACATTTCGTTTGCTGACATCGGCATAATCGCCGGAGTACAAGAGCAAGATGCAACTAACGAAGAGATTAAAGCTTCAGGAAAAGATTCTAAGAAAGATAGTGTTACTAGAGCAAGCCAATCATACATAGACTCGGAACATTCAGACTCGGATTGTCCGTTGCTTCCAATGAACATGGAGAAAAGAACCCCCAAAAAAAGAGGACGAAAACCTGGGCTCGGCCGAGACACCCCACTGAACCACGTAGAAGCAGAGAGACAGCGACGAGAGAAGCTGAACCACAGGTTCTATGCACTCCGAGCCGTGGTTCCAAACGTGTCGAGGATGGATAAAGCATCACTTCTCTCAGATGCTGTGACCTACATAAACGAGTTAAAGAGTAAAATCGACGAATTGGAATCGCAGTTACAGAGAGAGCCCAAGAAGGTAAAGTTGGAAGTTGCTGATAACATGGACAACCAAAGTACCACCACTTCGGTGGATCAAGCTTGCAGGCCTGGTAATAACTCTAATGGTGCGGCACTTGAGGTTGATATTAAGCTTGTGGGTAATGATGCTATGATAAGGGTCCAATCTGAGAATGTGAACTACCCAGCAGCCAGGTTGTTGAGTGCACTTCGAGACCTGGAATTTCAAGTGCACCATGGGAGCATGTCCAGTCTTAACGAGCTTATGCTTCAGGATGTGGTGGTTAGGGTTCCCGAGGGATTGAGAACTGAAGAGGGACTCAAATCTGCCATTCTGGGAAGACTAGAACAGTAAGATGATTACTGTTGTTAATACAGTGAATAAGAACATTTAAAGACGCACGGCCTCACTTCCTTGCTTGGTTTAGTCTTTTATTTAGTTTTCACCGTTATCTATGTAATGTAACTATTATATACTGCTTGAAAAAAGCTCCTGCGCTTTGCAGGAGTTCTTCACGTGAAAGTCTAATAAGAGGGTACTGGAGTTTGAGTTTGGTACGTGATTTATTGCTGTTTGTTTCCCATGTCCAGGCACAGGGCAGGGGGGGACTTGGAAAGCAACCAGCCACAAATTCAAGGCAATCATTCATCTATATTCAGCACGTTTCTAATTCTATGTTTGGTTGTTATTTCATGTATACGTGCAACCATAATAATCACGAGAATTTCATGTTTAAGATGATAAAATTTAAGGCTTTATAATCGTACTGCTGGATTTAGTATTTATAAACACGATAGTTTTAATAGACTTATCATATTTTTCCTGTTGAAAGATTTGGATCTGGATATATGGTCGTTGAACTAGTGTATGATTTATTTTCAGCTATGTCTAGCATGTATAAAGAATCTTTCTCTTGAGAAACAAAGGAGTTAGATGATTCTTCATCTTCGGATGTAGAGATTGAAACAACAAACTTTGTGTCTTCAACTTTGTATACGTCTAGTTTGCCTTCTAGTGTAAAGTGTGTGTTATCTAATCGTATAAATTTTTTTGTAAAAATTACTATGTATCTGTAAAAAATTGTGCAGTCATTTTCACTTCTATTGAACCATATCCTAGTAAATTTATTTCTAGTGAACCAAAAACAGTAAAAATTGATATTCCAAATTCCAATAGTCCTCAGTATGAAATAGAAGAGTAGTTGTAGATCGGATACCACACTGTTCCAATCTGAAACTCTAGATGATTTCTTGTACTTTAGGCCTAGAAGTAGACAAGATAGTAGGAATACTTCTCGTTTAAGAACGACAATCAAACTTTGTGGGCTCAATAAGTCCTTGCTTCAAAAGAATAGCACACTTATTTTGCGCGAGCTTTAGATCGTCAGGGTTTATTTCTAGATGTGTGACTTTTGTAAGATTAATATTCTCATTCTTCTTAAAAGGTAGACTTATGAAAAAGTCAGTATTTTTTCACAGAAGATATAGATGAGAAAACTGTGTATGAGATTCAGACCTTCTACCTCCGGGGCAATCCTTATGATTCAGCTTGTATTTTTACATACGGAAAGTAAATCTGGTTCTCCTATTCATTACTTTAAATTAGAATTTTTAACATGGACAGAATGTATAGCTAAATAATAAGAATTGTACTTAAGTTAACTATTGTTAAAATGACTAAAAATATTCAAAAAAATAATGTGATATTTATAAGCTCTATTCAGAAATCCTTTTACTTTTATATGAATGTAATTCATATGAAAAGATACGGAGAAGGAATGGATAATTAGGACGAATGCGAGTATTGGAGTAATTTGTGACCAAAAAGTTACAAATTTGAGTTATAAAAATTTCTTTTAAAAAAATAAAAGAAAAGTTGCATGTAATCTATGGGTCTCTCTGAATTTTCGCAAAGAGCGGACCCTTGTACACTTTTATTTGTTTTTTTTGCCCTTTAATATGAAGAGAGTAGCCGGTGATGGACTGAAACACGGACAGCAGCAGTCCTTCAAGTTAAACAAATGTGGGGTTGTGGGGTCGGTAGTTTGGCTTCATGTCATCGTATGAAAGGATATACCCTAAATGCGGCTTCACTGTGCTTTTTGCTCCTTTTTGTTACGGGATATCATTTTAGGATTCTCGACTCCCACCCACTACCTAATTTGACACGTGCAGATATAAATTTAGCAGTGAGGTGAAAACAATACGAGGAACGTTACGAAGAAATTGAGCTGAAGAAGTCAGCCCAAATGCTCCATTGACCTGGGAGACCCCAGTCCCACAGTTCAAACACGTGCTTTGCCACGTAGCTCTCTCACGTGCTTTGCAACGTGTTCCCTTTCCCAAGTCCTGCTGGAGTCGAAGATGGTAACGAAGGACGACTTGTTTTCGGTGAGGTCCATCGCCTCCTCTAGGCCGGGGATTTCCTAGTCATAAATGGTGTTGGTAGACTTGAGAATAGTCTGGACCAGTTCGACCTGATGTAATTGAAATTAATGATTTAAGTTTAGGTTAATCAAACTTTAACTCGAATTTGTGTATGAAAACTTGACTCGGGATTCAATTTCAACAACTTTTATCATTCTGTTGTTAGTTATCCATATTTCTGAACACTTTTGGTCACAGAAGTATGAATAATAATTTTTGTTTACTGATCTTATTTAACTCGATTTAAAATTTATTAAATTTTAGAATAGGTTATAACTTAATTAAAATAAAACATTATTTTATTCAATTGTTTTAAAAAATTCATAATTTAATAAAATTTTGAATAATTCAAATTTGATTAAGTCACACTTTTAACTGATTTTAATTATTTATTCCAATTCAAAATAAACTTCAATCAATGTCTAATTTAACATCATCCCTACATTACAAAAAAATTGTTGAAAGTTGGTTGGGCCGGCAATTCTAGGCCCAGGCCCAGACCCAAATCCAATAGTCACAGCCCAGTCGTAGGAGACAACTCCCATGCATGCACAAAGACCTACGTAAAAACCCTAAACCTAGCAATCATCTCTTATATAAGGTACTATTTTGCCATAATAGAGGTACGAGACTCATACCCTATTTTTCTCGATTTTTAGCTGCCCCTTATCTTGATCAGAAACTAACTTGAGCGTCAGAGGGACCTTCCGGGAACCAACCTCCGGAGTGTCTTTATTATTTTGCAGGTATTCTTCACGTCGAACCTACGGAGATCATGGATCCGAGCAACAGTATCTAACCTTAACAGAATCCGACTGAACCATTTGGCGCCCACCGTGGGGCCCGACGTCCGGGCACCACGTCTACAACAACTCAGATAAGTCAGGCAGTAGCAGCCAATCCTGATGTAGCCACTGTCGCGGCACTTGCGATGAAACGAATAGGCTTGTAATTACCCGTTGCCCTTCCGTTGATGCTGCCTCCACTCGTTAACCAAAACCCTAGCACCGACGAGCTACCCCCTCAAAATCCTAATCACCAAACACAATATTCACATCCGAATGATCAACCACAACAATCCAACAACCGAGATCAAGAAGCGCAGAGTGTAGCCCTGGAGGACAACGCTGAAACCAATTC
>JAOSBM010000009.1:20018410-20032560 GCA_027568955.1 Erythroxylum tenue | reverse complement strand
GTATTCTTCACGTCGAACCTACGGAGATCATGGATCCGAACAACAGTATCCAACCTCGACAGAATCCGACTGAACCAAAAGTACTTATAAAAATAATTTAAAATTTAAATACTATCTATTAGTTTTACAATATTGATGTCAAAAAAGACTTATTTAAAATACATAATTAATTTACTATTACTATTATTATTAAAAATAGGATTATTTTAGTTATCATTATTATTGTTTAGGTCAAAGAATTTACAAATGTTTTAAAAAGCGGACTGGAAGTTAAATTGGCAAGATAAGAGATTTAAGATTTAACCGGTATTAGACTGTCATAAATTCGGTTAAAGATTGAATAAATTTAAAATATGATTGAAAGAGATTACCAAAATTTGAAATTTAATTGAAAAAATTGTTAAATAAAAATTAATCCAATTATTTCGGTTTATAAGAATTTATTAACTTATAAAAATTGACTGATTAATTAATAAATTAATCAATTTTTAACAACATCATTAGAATTTCACCAAATGTTTAGTCTTTTATCAATTAAAAAATGAATTAAACATATACAATTCAACTCATTTGCAAGCGCAAGGAAGTATTTATATTGGGTTCGTTCTCTCTCCAAAAGAACATATTCAACTAAGAGTAAATGACCCAATGTTGACCATCCGTTTGGATTTTTTTTTAGGCCGTGTAGTTGACCAAACAAAGTTACTGCTCTCCTCACACCTCTATTATCAGCAGTTGTAAAATAATCGTGTCCGAAAATTACCCCACCGGGTCTCAAGATCCGATAAGCCCGGTTTATATCCGCCCAAGCCGAGTTAAAATCATGACCCGCATCTATCTCAATCATGTCACCCACCACGCCCCATTCACACAGCTTCTGAAGACCCGACCCGCTAGAAAATGGTACGGGCAAAACCGCCTCCGTTGCGTTCATCGCAACCACGTTCTGCATGAACTGATACAACAACAGTACGTCGCCGTTTACCATTTTGATAAACTTGAACCGGTCACGAAACCCGGGCCACCCTCGAAAATCGTCGATGCAGATGATCACAGAGTCGAGCCCGACTTGGCGGGTCAACTCGGCCATGTGGAGAGCTGACGCGCCCAAGAAAGTTCCCACTTCGATTATCACTTTAGGCTTCATTTTCTTGACAAGGTGCTCGAAAACGGCCCCGTTCGAGCCCCAGCCCTTGATACTCTTGCCGCGAAGCAAGGTGGCAACATGCGCCGACGTTAAGTTTATGAACGGTGAAGTGCCGTCGTATACTTTATCAAGGATCGTTTCGCGAATTAGCTCGGAAGGTAACTGTTTGGCACAGACAGTCGTGACGTGGAAGTTGTCGAGTTGAGTGGGCAAGCTTCGAAAGATTGCTGTCGTGGTGGCGCTAGATTGAGAAGATGGAGGTTGCTGCACAATGGGTCGGGTTGGTGCCGACAAGTAGCCTAAAAGGTACGCCAAAAGCAGGAGAAGAACGTAGAAAACTGTAGAATTGAAGAGCTTGAACAAGAACAATCTTGAAGAATGTTTGTAGCTATACTGTTGTTGATGAGGCGGTAGAGAATGACGTTCATCTTTCATGTTTGTTTCTTTACAAGCACAAGTGCAAAGTATCAGAATTGGAGGAGTTGAACTTAGTTCAAGTCCGGAGATAATACGACAAACTGGGTATTGCTTTTTAACGACAAGTAAGGATTAGAGGCGATGACAAGTATGTGGCAGAGCCGGTGGGTGTGATGACTGAAGATGATGTCACGAAAAGGACTGCAAGGACCCAAAAAATGATTTGAAAATTATGGAATATTATCATAATAAGTTCTATTCTTTCTTTTTGATTATTCACTTTACTTGAAGTGGAACTCAGAATTCGTGGGGAGAAGTCACTTTCTTTGAAACGTTAGTTAAAGAGATACACAATCACCAGTCATCATTCATTTGATTTCGCTTAAACAGAACACGAAATATTCTTCTGGTCTTGAAAAACCACATGAACAAGTATATTACCTTATCCAGCACCAACATCTCAGGAAAGGAGAAGCTGATACGATATAGATTTTTTTCTTCATTTTCTTGTAAACCTGCACAATAAAATCAGGAAGGGAGGCTTCAAGGTCACGCTCGACCGGCAGAGTTTAGATCCTCTGTTCAGTTTTATGGTGTCTTATTGTGTCCAGTGAATCTCAACTATTCATTTATACGGACCCTACGTTAATTTATGTGGAACTTACGTGAGACCCGCATAAATTAATAGCTGAGATTCACTGGACACAATAAGACACCATAAAATTAGACAAAAGATCTTGTTCCCGACCAGCCTCCCACTTTCATCTTTGCCTGGCTTTGAAAAAGGTTTCTTGGATATCACAATCTAGTTTCCTTTATTCAAATTCCCACTCATGAGCTCAAGTCCCTCTCTTCATTCCTTGTCCATCTTTTACTTTTACTTTTCCTTTTTTTTTCAACCTTTTACATATGCTTAGTTCCCTACTATAATTGCTTGCCACGTTACACGCGTCAGTCGTTAAACCTGTCAACCTAGGTAGCTGGTTCGAACCATAAATTAGCAAGTCGTAGAATTGACGTTGTACCATTGGTACTAAAATGCAGCATTCACTAATTAAGGGTCGATCACTGTCATGAATTGCTCTTGCATGTGGGCAAGCTCCAAATGGAGCCAACACCAGAACTTTTCAAGGGAATGGCTAGCTATCTCTAGTTTCATGGCTTTTCGTTCTTCCATACTGTTGCTGGCTCATGGCCAGAAGGATGCCGAGATATCTGGTCGTATAAACGAAATAGTGATAAAAGATGACTTTAATGGAAATGAAACACAAGAAAAATGATTCAAATAAACCAAAATACGCATGCATCATGCATCCCAGGAACATCAGCTCCCCCCTTTTTCCTTCTACAGACTAGGACAAGCTGTATCATTGCCACTCGACTTTGCAAGAACCATCAACTTACCTACCTAATCTGTTGAAGCTGATACAAAAAAAAAATCATCCACTCTCTTTTCATCCTGTTAGATATAAAGGTTCTACTATCAACAGCCAAAGGTATAGACCTAAAATGACTCAAAAATCTATCTACGTCACTTTCCATCGTCGGACCCATCACCACGGTGCCCAGCAGCTGAGCCACCATGCCCATCAGTGCCAGTTGCCCCAGCATCAGAAAAACCTTGTTTGCTTCCCCCTCTGGCATCATGTGATCCTGGCGCTGTCAAGGGCCCACTGGTTCCAAGATTTGTCTCTGCATGCATGGGATGCATACCGTTGTTGGGCCCCATATGTCTCATTCCCATTTGCCCTTGAATGGCTGCTTGATGTAGCTGTTGCCGGTCCTGCATTTGATGTGGATTATTGAACTGCAATGGCATCTTATGAGGAAAAAGACCTGGTTGCTGAGCCATTGCTGCTGCGGCCTGAGGATGCTGTGCATAATATGCTCCTTGTTGCAGCGCTGGATGGGGAGCCATCTGAAAAAACCAGTGCAGCTAAAATACATACATAGTTAAGTGGATAACCAAATATGGTCACATACATTACCCACCTGTGGAGGTATTGTTGGTGCCTGCGGTTGAGCATCAGCAATTGCAGCCAAATACATCAAATTCTTCTGCAGCTGTGCCTGAAACCTAGATCATCCAAATGTGTATATGACCACATAAACAATGGATGTGAGAACAATCACTTATGACAACAGTTTGAGTAGTTACGCCACCTTGAAATTATGTTATCAAACTATTATGCCAAACTACAGATGAACGGTTCTTTCTCCGGCCACTATGATTCAGATTTGCAACCTGAACTTGATTTCAAACCCCTCATTTAAATGGCCTGTAGGCAGTGCCACCAACTAACGGTAAGCTCATTGCATGATTAGCTAGTAGCCTAAGTTAGTAAAGTACTCACACAATTCCATCCCATTTTGACCCAAAGCCACAAGCAATCCAAACTTCACATCCAAAAAATGGCAACATAGAATTGTCTAGCAGGATTCAGCACCATTGATGATCACATAATCCCAGCAGCAGGAGTTATTAAAATAATTTCAGATAAGTTCCAAATGATGATAGAGCCTTTGGAAGTCAAAATATCAATTCCTTAATCCTGAACGTGCCTTAGAAGACTAAAATGAAGCGCTTCCATTTTGGATATAAACTATTTTTCAAACATTCTTCTGCCACAATTGTAATTGGCAAAAAAGAATAGAAAGAATAATAAGTTGGACGAACAAGTATGTTAAAACAGTCATTTCATGTATCGGAAAGAATTATGAATGATTCAATCATCTAAGAATAGAAGCACAAGTTTGGACAATCATGACATCAGAAGCAAATGCAAAGAGTTACTTACTGCGCACATTCAGCAAGTTTTCCAAGGTTTTGATTGTCCAATATTGCCAATATCAGCTTTTTATTTTCATCAAGGTACTGTGGCAAGCATTAGAAAAGATAAGTCAGAAAACAATTATCCTTGAAGAGAGATAAAAACAGTTACCCATGTTAACATACAAAGATTTATCCATTCTTACGGTCTGCACAATCTAACGAAAATTTAAGATGGGGTTGCATTCATATAAAGCCACAAACAAAGAATAATTCATAAGTTTAGTAGCACATAAACTTGGAAATGTAAATAGGAACATGCCCTTAGTTCAAGTACCAGCATTGCGAAAATCAACCACTTCTCTTAAAGGCGTCATCAATTGAGTGGACTGGTAAGCACATTTATTTTGAACGCATATAGCCCAAGAGCTACACCACACAGTACTTACTATACCTAAGCTTCCCTCAGGAGCTAAAGTGCATGGAAATAGAAAGGACAAATACTCACAGCAAGGGAAAGTAATGGAAAGATCATACTGCCTCTATAGACTCTTGACGTGTCAGCCAGGCATAACAGGGAAAGCATCCTTCAAATATAACTTATATGGTAAAGCTAAGTGAAAGTAATTATCTCAACAAAGACAAGAGCAGAGGCCACATGTCTGTCTGTCATTGATGCCCAGTTGACAGACAGACAAATGTTATGTGCACATCATAGCAACAATGGTACATAATTAAGAAACAAATATTCACAGGTAAATAATAATAGTTACAATAGATACAAAAGCCATTAATCATGTTTAAGAGAAATTCAGGACTCCATCAACTACCATACATGGCAATAAGAAGATATCAAGTGGAAAATATAATAAATTAATGAAAAAGAACCCTTGGCCTTAAAGTTCCAGATTCCATGATGCACCTAACACAATGCTGAACTTGGACTTTTCCACATTTTCATTGCCCGATGAGGATAGTCTCTTAACTTCTCATTTCAACCAGAAACCAGATATTGAAAGCTTAAATACGCCCATAACAGGCAATAAACTGCCATCGTTGAGCAATATAGCATATTGCCCTGAATCTTGACAACCAAGTTGTTCTGGGATGTCCATCAATAAAAGATCTTTCTGTTAACTCATGAACGCTTGACCGTGAGATGAAGAACAGCCTTCTCTTACGCTTGAGCAGTACTCAAAAACATGAACTCTGGATACCACTTTTTTCTTTGCTCATATTGGTTTCATTATTACTTTTCAATCAATTTTTGGCTTTAAAAAGTTGGAGAAGCGACACAAAATGAAAGCTAATTCCTACATACTACTCCAGAAGGAAGTCAAGTTTGAAAACATTCCTTCCTCCGAGACTAATCATCGACAAGCTTCAAGGTTTCAAACTTTTAGTCAAAGACACAAACTTCCGAGTTCCCAACTCGACACACATACACCTTTATATGTCTGACCGATATGTTATCATATAATAGCTTACAGGTTAATAATAAATGATCAAATAAAGTCCAAATTCATACCTTTTGGATCTGCTCGGTGGTGATGTTAGTGGGTGAAAAAGAAGGCATCATGGGAATCATGGGCTGTGGCTGTGGCTGTGGCTGTGCCTGTGCCTGTGGTTGTGGCTGCTTCATCTTTGTATGCTTAGTCCGAACTTTAGCCCTAAAATGCTCCAAATTGGAAAGCCCTGAACCAAAACAAGGAATGAGAGTGAGAGAGAGGGAGAACCTCAGGGTCGGTAAACGGGAATATGATAACGAAGAGACTTAGATTACAACTTACAAGGGACCTTTATGTCTACGAGGTTTCTGCAATTTAAGACCAAACTCAAAAAGGTAAAGTGTGTGGTTTTTGAAATAAGGAAGAAAAGGATTTATGATACTGCGTCGTTTCAATAAACATTGGTTCTTTGTCTTATTTTGTTTTTTTTTTAGTCAAAGAAACAGGGCGTACGCTCAGAGTAAAGAACTATGGGATAGTGAAACGAAGCAAGACAACCCCAACTGAGTCTGCAAACAGTAACAATGACAGACCTTGTAACGGCATCACAGAACCAATGAACTCCTACATGTAAACGATAGCTATAGTTGGCCAATTAATCCGCACAGCGATTGCCTTCTCGAAATACATGACTCACTCGCACAACCTAATTCTTAGACATCAACTCTCTGATGGCTGGAATTAATGTATTAACCACCTGACTCTGTGCACTTGTAAGATTGGACACTACCAATGATGGCTGGAATTAATGTATTAACCACCTGACTCTGTGCACTTGTAAGATTGGACACTACCAATGCAGAATCAATAGTCAATTTCACCCGGGAATACCCATGGAACCAAGCAAGAGTCAGTCCATGGTATATAGCCCATAATTCAGCCTGCCAAGACGAATAGAAACCCAAATTTGCTCCAAAGCCAACTAGCCAACGACCTCCAGCATCTCGGAATAGTCCACCAGTAGTCGCCAGGCCGGGATTCCCCTTGGAGAAGCCATCAGTGCTCAGATTAACCCAGCCTTCATTAGGCTTCTGCCAACAAACTTCAAGAATTCGGCGCCTCTGTGCATAGTGAGGCGAGACATCGCCTTGTAGATGTTGAGCCAGAATCGCGTCTTTAACATAGGAGTGAATTTCACCAATGTGATGTACTGTGGGCACGTTGGGGTTAAAATAACGCTCGTTTCGTCATGCCCAAAGTTTCCAAAGAATCACACCAAACACCAAAGGCCAAGTACATTCATTTCGGGTCCCAGGTGGCGGTATTAGATTTCGTTCAAACCAAGTTGGAAAATTGCTACAGTAGAAGTCATGTCGGCGCCTACCCTTAACAAGTTGATTCCAAATCATGCGAGCTCTCCAACAATCCCAAAAGACATGAGTGAAGGATTCCTCATGAAGCGGACAATCTACGCAGGAAGGAGTTGAACTACACTTTATTTTTATTTATTTTTAAATTTTAATTATTAAATACTAAAATAAATTAATAAGGAATTTCATTAAATTAATTTGACAAAGATTCAGTAAAAGATTCTGATTTTAATCGTTATCAAATTATTTTAAAATTAATTAAATATTAAATAAAATTTAAAATATGATTAAAAATAAATTGTCTTTATTGATTGAAGAACGATTAAAAAATAAACAATAATTAATTTATTTTAATTCATTAAAACTTATTTATTTATAAAAAAACTTAACTAATTAATTAATAAATTGATTTATTTTTATTAATAAAATAATAAATTTATTCCCAGTTGCAATAGTCAAGTATAATTCCTAATACATAAAGAGAATGAGATCATCATAATATGCCATCGTACTTGTCGAAACTTGAAGCTTAAAATCTTTATGTGATGATGACTTTCACCTTCTGGCTATTTAATTGCAGAGTTGAAGTTGTAGCCCTCGACCTTTGCTTATGGGTAGTGTACATGAACGACAGTAGAGTGATTCCTAAGAATAAGATCGAAGAGCAAACTACAAACTGGCGAAGGCAATATTCTTCTTCTGTTTATTTTGATCATAATATCGAGAAGCGTACGAGAAATTTAGTTTATTTACTGTTGATGTTAACTACTTGTTACAGGTTTTGCTCGCCGCCAATTACGATCGGAGTCGCAGAAAAAATGACATCTGAACTAGATCACAGTATGATTACTCTGCATTTCTCAACTTCATTAACTGAGTCGTGTACTTGAACACCGCGACGACTTGTTCCTGAGATGTTTTCGTCTTCGGGACTGCAGAATTCAGAGGCAAAAGCAACAAACCCCATGAGCATAGGCGTGATCATCAGAATCAAACCAACGGGCACCATCCATTGTTGCGTGTTTGTTGGGTGATAGTGGTACTCCCAGCAGCCAAGAACTAGCCCTCCTGCTAAGCTGACCGCAAGTAATGACAAGCAAGATGTGGGCGTCTTCACAATCTTCTCCAGCTCGTCCTTCTCTCCCTTATGTTTTCCCATCAACCAAAAAAGAGCCTTCTTTGCTTTATCTTCTCTCTTTACACAACACACAAAAGGACAACCAGGAGTTAGTTTCTAAGGCTATAGCAAGAAGCAGAAGAAAAATAATATTACACAAAGTATGGCTACCTCGGGTTCGAGGAAAACTAGGAGGGGAAGATTAAGCAGAAGTTTAAGAGATATGGTTAAGAGGTGGAGTTAGAGATGAGCGGTGAAGAATAAAGACTTGTAAAGAGACTGTTTTTAATTATATACTAACTTTATCTAAAAGGAAAAAAAGAAGGATGATGATTATGTCTAGAGTGTTAAAAACTGGCTATCCATGAAAAAAGCTACTTGGGCAGATTCCATTTGGTTTAGAATTTGGATACTCTAATGGTTTTTGCGGACAAGTGGGTATTTCCTGTTTGTTTCTAGGAAATAGCTTGAGTTCTTGCCCAAGGAAATTGACAAACAGAAAGGGACGTATGCAACCTGAATATGGAATTGGTTGGATTTGTGTTGACTTGTGCAGGATTAGGCATTTCAGTTTATGGCCAAAGCAGCTTTTACTTGGGGAAGATGTGTGTAGGGATTCTAGGGAACCTACTGACTGGACGCAAGTTATTTGTGAGGGAAAGTGTCGAAGGTTACACTTTAATTGGTTGCAACAGGTTTCATCTAGGTCAGGGACAATCAGTTAAATGGTTGCAGCAGGTTTCATCTAGGTCAGGGACAATCAGCACTTATATCCTTTGACCAGGAGCTCTTGTCGGTCATGAGAGTTTATGATACTAGTAGTCTTTGGTAAATTTTAATTTAGGAGAGCTGGAGTTAGAAAAAATTTATGTTATCAATTTAACTCCAATCGGAAGGTTAAATAAATCCAATTTTATAATTTAATTAAATTCAAGTTAAATTTATTTTTTAAAATATTTAATTAATAAAATGAAGTCATTTTAATTTAGTACGTTTAATATATTTAGCTTCGAGCCGATTCGAGCAGTTAGAACTAAATTCGATTAAAAATTAAAATTCGGACTCAACCTAAATTAGAATTAATTTATATTAAATTCTTTGACATTAATTGAGGCTAGATTGGACAAAATTGTATCTCTAATATTTAAATATTAGAAGAGCCAAATAGTTGAAACCTTTTTCTATATGTAAAGGTTTCTTTACAAACCTACTTAAATGTGTAACTTGTTTACTACTGCACCAAAGAGATGATGTCTTATTACATAAACTTCAATTATAGTACCTATGAAATAATTTATAGGATCTAGAGACTATCTTAATAAATAGTATAATCCAATGACTAAGAATTTCAGTAGTTCAAACTTAAAAATCTTGAACTATTCAACTTTTTCAGTTCAATAGCTCTTATTATTAAAAACATATCAATTTATTAATTAACCGTCCAATTTTTCGTAAATTAATAAATTCTGGTAAACTAAAATAAATAAATAAATTTTCACTTAATAATTTTTTAATTAAACTTTAAATTCTTTAATTGGTAAATTACGATACCAGCGAATCACATCTATACAGGGTGCTACATTATTTAAAAGACAATCCAAGGAAAAAGAATTTTGTTTAGAGGAATAATAATCTCTCCCTGTAAGCCTATTCTAATATAGTCCATGCAGGATCTAAAGTGGACCAAAGATGAATCATAGTATATTGCATTTTCCTTGGGAGGCAATTTAGTAACTTAGAGGGGCAACAAACAAATCAGTTATGGCTAGATCATCAACATAATAAGAATTTAGAACAATTGCTCAAGACCATATGAGTTGTTGCTCAAGACCATATGAGTTGTTACGGTTGAAGATTTTTTTTTTTTTTTGTACAGAAGAGGCGAAAACAGAAGTTAAGGACGAATAAAGGTAATTTCATGCGCATCCGCGCACAATAAAGAAAGCATGCTAGACGGGAGAGTAGGCCACAAACACTAACCGCGTACCGTACCCGAGCCCAAACAAGCTAAAACATCAATACATTGATTACCTTCGCGAAAAACATGGGTGATCGTAAAACTCGATAAGGCACCGAGGTGAGATCTTATGTCTGAGATCAAGCTGGCAAGGAGATGGAAGGCAAGGACATCCAGGGAGGAGGCTAAGCAGCGTAGCGCTTTCATGGAATCAGACTCCACCACTAGGCCATTACACGGAAAGTCGCAGGCAAAGGCGAGACTGAATCTAAGGGCCAAGAGTTCCGCGATCATAATAGTGGTGATCCCGATAAAGCAAGAGAAACCCGCCACCCAATTACCATAACTATCCCTAAGCAACCCACCAATACCCGCTTGGCCAGAACAACTAAGGACACTGCCGTCGACGTTAAGCTTCAACCAGTTAGCAGGTGCAGGGGCAGATGACTTGAAACTAAGTGGACAAGTCCTATCAAAATCTATTGTGACAACAAATCAACCAATAAAGTTAATATTGCTCATAACCTTATTCAATATGATAAGACAAATCATATTAAATTTGATAGATATTTTATCAAAGAGAAATTGGAGGAAGGACATATGCATGCCATTTATTCCATTGAGAAGCCAACTAACTAATATTATATCAAAAAGAGACATGATAAAGTGTAAAGAAACATTTAATATTGCATGGATAATCATCAGCTAGCCTTCTACTCTAAATTTGAGATGTGAGATCGGTGATACATCAGTACAATTCACTCTGTTCACTCAAATCAACCTTCAACAAGGTAATTGACAGCAAAATAATAACCACCAACCATTGCAAATGACGCTACCCCACTACGTGCTATTCGCAGCCAGATGCCACGAAACAACAGATTCCGATCTGCAGGATGAATGCCTGTAAGTCTCTCCAACCTTTTACCTGGACGATTCCATTTCAATAACCTCCTCTCCACTGAAACAAACTGGACACAGAAAAAATTCTATTTTTATTATATATTAATTCCTAAGACAATCAAATGTTTTCATTTCTTAAAAAGATAACTCATTTTGTCTCAAATTTATTCACATCAGTGTTAAACCTTTTAAGTTTTTTCAACTAAATTTCAAACCTTTTAAAATGCAACTTATTAGCATTGCAAAATGTCTGAATAGCACATTAGGAGGTACTGTATATAAGGGTAGGGAAATGGAAAACAACATAAGAACCGAGTACAAGAAACATGTGTTTTGTGTTCATCTTGTTCAGGCGGCAAACTAACATAATTATAAATGGACATAAAGCACAGTTTTATTCAGTTTTTGTTGTGCTTTTCATTTCCCTACTCTTTTCTAGGGAACCTCCTAATCTTCTATTCAAACTCATATAGGCAGAACAGCACCTCCTTGCCAAATGTGTATACAAAGGTAATGCAGCATGATGTAACTAGAGATACAGCAAAAACAAAAACATACAAAATGGTGATAGTATACATCAAATAATGGACAGGTATCAATCAACACTGCAGCTTAGCATAAGGTTTCAACGAAAATAACATAATAATCAAAATTGAAATAAAATGCAAATGCAACTACTTTCTAGAACGAAGTATACCTTGGGCAGCACAATACATTCTGATCGGCTGCTCTTGGCAGTGTCAAAACAATGAGATGCAGCAGCAGCCATAGAACCAGAAAACCCAGCTGCAAGGCTAACTGCTAATGGAGAAAGCGGCCCAATTTCTTCATCAGACCTGATCATAAGCGAGGAACCTTTTCACACCAAAGATGATAAAAAGTACTGATATTCTGGTTAAAGCTGCTATTTAAGAATCATATAGAAGCCACCTTGAAAGAGTAGGTAATAGCTCTTCACAATATAAAACAGATAATTCCGAGAAAACGGTGTTACAGTAATTTAATGCAGTATCTATTTTAGTGCGAGTATCTACAACACAACGGACTAGGTCAAATGTGTGAAGTAACAATCACAAGCACCACTACGCTAACCAACATCAACAGGACATTCCGAATCAGCACAACACTAAGATATTAAACAGATATAGAAACTTATAACAAGGTTGCATTTAATGCCACATAGTGCTCTTCTGCTACTATGAATATTGCAAAGCCAAGCAACTGAAAGATACATACAAAAGTTCCAAATTTACAGTGATAATATAAATGGGAAGTTTGAGGAAGCCTAGTGATATTATAAATAAGAAGCAAGTTGAGGAAGCTTTGCACAATTAATGCAATCGATCCCAATTTAATGCTTGATCAAACACAATGATTGATGGATTCTTGGTTCAAATATTAGAGGACATGTAAATATGGAAATTCAGAATGCTTCTGTACGTTGTATGGATAAGGCTCAGATGATAACTTAATAAAAGAACACAAACATATGTCTCATTTGTGGCCTTGAGGGGGTACAGATAATTAATCTAGCGGTTTCTGAAGACATTTAAATGCACTGTGCTATTTTTGAAGGCAGATTAGCTAGTTTCTATCCGGAATTATTTTCAGTGTTAGAGCAGGAACTGATGACAAATTTTGTATCAAAAGATCAACTTATGACCTGGGTTCAGGATCCATCCCAACTGCCTTCCAGATAAGCATTGCTTCGTGCAGGAATTGCCAACTGCCAAAAAATATCCCACCAAAAACAGAATCTCGAGCGCTCCTCTCCAAAATGTACCCAATCCTTCCAAAGAGGTTATATTAGATGGTTTCCGAACATCAGAGACAGGTGGTGGCCTCCCAGACCCTGTCATCATCCAGGGGTATTCTTGCAAGGCACCACACAAATTCGGATGCTTGGCAGTTAAGGTTGTCAGAAGGGCAAGAGATTGGCCCAATGCCTTCTTATCTGGAGTATATCCATGTAGAAGTTTAGCAATCACGGGTGTAACCACTTTATTTTCTGCAAGAGAGCTAGAAACCAGAGTACGAGATGCAGCGGAAACCTGACAACGTAGTTTAACAAGTTGAAAGGGTGAGCTTAAAAGTGACTCTATAGCACCGGCTACAGTTCCTGCCATGAGAGCCTCAGAGACATACACATAGTTATCTTCACGACCATCTGCCAGAAATAAAAGGAATTTTCCCAAGACTAAGAGTTGAAATTTGTCAATGCAGTGCTTGCTTACATTTAATGAGGTACCATATATATACGATAGTGAACCACTTGCTTTTGTAGATGATGCATTGGTAAAAGTTTCGATTGTTCATGTGTTCTTCATTTTATCAGTGCACTTCTCAACAAAAGACAAGGGAACAATGCATTTTTCATGAAAAAGCATAATCATTTTGACTAGCAGGAAATATTACGATCCGGAGTTCTTATTAATGAATGGAAGTATGTTTTTTTTTTTTTGGTGTAAACCATCCGGTTTCCGGCACCACGTGGGTGTTCGACTAATCCGGACTCGCCACGGGAGCTCGCACTAAGCGGTAAATGGCTGGCCACGAGAAACGTTCCATTCCCATGGGTGGAAGTCGAACTCCCAACCTCATGGTTAAGAGGCAGAGGTGAGCTGTAAGAGAAAAAGGAATAGAATAGTGAGTAATCTGAAGAAAAGAATACAAATAAATCTTAGAATTTCAACGGGAACAGCCTCTTCAACTGAAAATTTCCATAAATCTTCTACTGAGGCAAGGAAAAAGCTGACAATTATGACAGGAACCAAACTTTGTACCTGATGAAATAAAAGTAAAATTTCAGATTTACAAGACTTCCAGGTCCCTTTCTTCTTTAGACGTAGTATTTCAAGATTGGCATAATTACGCTTATGACTGCTCTTATCAGGAATAAGTAAATAAATTTTGACATAGAGCTTGTGAATTCAGTATAAAATACTGAAGATTCTGAATGAATTAATCTTCGTATATGAAAACAGAGTTTGTACATGATAAATATATACACATACTTCTATA
>JAOSBM010000009.1:19964787-19977222 GCA_027568955.1 Erythroxylum tenue | reverse complement strand
GCCTAACCTCATTAATTTCCATCATACTTAATTAGTGTCAACTTAATTTAATCTAATCATGCTTAACCCTAATCATATTTAATTAACTTAATCATGCTTAATTAACTGATAATTTAACGAGTAATAAAAAAAAAATTCTGGGGCTAATACACGACACCTTCGCGACTTCATTTACTACTTCTCCGTAACTGAACAAGATCCTCTGTCTAATTTTTATGGTATCTTATTGTGTCCAGTGAATTTCAGTCATTCATTTATACGGGTCTCGCGTAGACCCCACATAAATAAACGTATGACCCATATAAATAAATGACTAAGATTCACTAGACACAATAAGACACCGTAAAATTGGACATAGAATCTGGACTCCTCCGTAACTAGTCACGTAGAATCGACTGGCCTAATTCTCAGCCTACAGCTAATTAACCTCTTGTTCCACGAACCATGTTAAACACTTCGTCAACACACACATTTTCATTCCTAAAATAGTTTTGTTTTAGTAATGCAATTGCAATTTAAAACTTTATTGGTTAATGAATTTAATACTAAAAGGGGAAATTACAAAATAAAGAAAAAAAAACGTTATTTTTTATTTCCGGGGTGGTTGAGCTATCCATCCATTCTTGGAACTACTCGCCATAAATTCCAAGACTATCATTCCAGCTTTCTTGTAGTTGATA
Organism: Erythroxylum tenue; assembly: GCA_027568955.1. Lineage (NCBI taxonomy): Eukaryota > Viridiplantae > Streptophyta > Magnoliopsida > Malpighiales > Erythroxylaceae > Erythroxylum > Erythroxylum tenue. Next base: position 19,976,542 of record JAOSBM010000009.1, on the reverse strand, counting down.
CGCAAAGTTTAGTGGAATGATCTCTCCATTCTTGAGGTTGAAATGTCTATATCTCTCTCTCCCTTTATCCATGTGAAACGTGTAGTCTTTCTTTCCATTCGGCATTTGTTATTCTTTGGAAGGTGATCTTGTTCAGCTTCTCGTTGACTCTTGTTTATAAATACACACCCTTGTTTTTCCTACAAGTCAGACACTCAAAGAGAAGAGCAAAACAAAGAAAGAAGCTAGAGAGTACGTAACAGAGCGAGAGAGCGACATACCTACACACTCATCATGGGTAGTAACAGCATAGATATGGATGAGGAGAGGCTAACGGCTGAGATGGCGTTCAAGGATGCCTCCTCCGTCGTCATAAAAATCCGCCGTCGTCTGCCTGACTTTTTACAGTCTGTTAAGCTCAAGTACGTGAAATTAGGCTATGGCTACTCATGTAACCCCGCCACTTTGCTCTTGTTTCTCGTAATGCTACCCTTATTCACGACCACACTGGTCCAGTTCACCGGTCTAGAACTGGACCGGGTTTACGAAGTGTGGAAGACCCGGTCCCTACAACTGCAAGACTTTGACGCCGCCACAAGACTGGCCGGTTCAGCAGTTTTACTCTTCCTTTTCAGCCTGTACTGGGCCAAGAGGTCCAGACCGGTTTACCTGGTCGACTTCGCTTGTTACAAACCGGAAGATGAACGTAAGATGTCGGTTGACTCGTTTTTGAAAATGACAGAAGAAACCGGCGTTTTTGAGGAGGAAACCATTCAATTCCAGAAGCGTATTGCGAGCCGGTCCGGACTAGGAGACGAAACATACTTCCCAAGAGGAATAACCTCTAACCCTCCGAATCTATCGATGAGCGAAGCCCGGTTCGAGGCCGAAGCAGTTATGTTCGGTGCTTTGGACGAGCTTTTCGCTAAAACTGGAGTTAAACCTAGCAACATCGACATACTTGTTGTGAACTGCAGCTTATTCAATCCAACCCCATCTCTCTCCTCCATGATAGTGAACCACTACAAGCTTAGAACTGACATCAAAAGCTACAATCTTGGTGGGATGGGTTGCAGTGCTGGGCTTATCTCCATCGACCTCGCTAAAAACCTACTCGAAGCAAACCCCAACTCTTGTGCAGTTGTAGTGAGCACAGAAAACATAACACTTAACTGGTACTTTGGAAATGATCGGTCTATGTTACTATGCAACTGCATATTTCGCATGGGCGGTGCTGCTATTCTCCTCTCGAACAAGCCAGGAGACAAGGTTCGGTCCAAGTATGAGCTGGTCCACACAGTTCGGACCCACAAAGGCGCCGATGGCAAGAACTACCAGTGTGTTTATCAGAGAGAGGACGACAGAGGAGCAATAGGGGTGTCTTTAGCTCGTGAATTAATGGCTGTTGCTGGAGACGCATTGAAGACGAACATAACCACACTGGGCCCTCTGGTGCTGCCATTAAGTGAACAGTTCATGTTCTTCGTCACGCTCGTGAAAAGAAAAGTCCTGAAAGCTAAAGTAAAGCCCTATATACCCAATTTCAAGCGTGCGTTCGAGCATTTCTGTATACATGCTGGTGGCAGAGCTGTCTTGGACGAGTTGCAGAAGAATTTGAGACTCAGTGATTGGCATATGGAGCCATCGAGAATGACGCTGCACAGGTTTGGCAATACGTCAAGTAGTTCCCTGTGGTACGAGTTGGCCTACACGGAGGCTAAGGGTCGGGTCTCCCGCGGGCACCGGGTCTGGCAAATTGCATTCGGTTCGGGTTTCAAGTGCAACAGTGCCGTGTGGAAAGCCCTGAGGTCCATTCCAGAGGGTGAGTCAAAGGGCAACCCTTGGTTTGACTCCATAGATAGATATCCAGTCAAAGTTCAGCGTGCTTAGGTGGCAGCAATTTGTTTGGTCACCAGTCACAACTTTTTCTTTGTCTTAATATTAGAAATTGAGCTTATTCCTTTTTCCTGCTGATAATATCCCATGTCACCGTCAAGACTATTATGTTTTGAGTATATCATTATTGTGGTATGGTTCAGCCTGATTCTGTTGCGGCTGGATGTTGCTGTCTGGATTCATCGTTTTCGTATACTTGAACTTGTGAATACCTGCAAAATAATAAGACACTCCGGGGGTTGATTTCCGGAAGACCCCTTCGACGCTCAAGTTAGTTTCTTTGTGAAGGTTTTAGGCTGCTGAGAGCAGAGAAAAGCAGGGTATGAGTCTCGTATTTTTATTATGACAAAATTATACCTTATATAAGGGATGATTGCTAGGTTTAAGGTTTTACGTAGGTCTTTGTACATGCATGAGAGTTGTCTCCTACAACTGGACCTGTTGACTATTAGATTTGGACCTCTAGGCTTAAAATTGCCGACCCAACCATGGTAAATATATGTATGGATCAAGAAAATGACCCATTCTAGAATACAATCTCTTATGTCCTAATCCTCAAGACTCAAGATGAAAGTCTAATGGCCAAATTAGGAATCTTTGCCTATTCATTATATAGGTTTTCCATTCTAGAATACAATCTCTTATGTCCTAATCCTCAAGACTCAAGATGAAAGTCTAATGGCTAAATTAGCAATCTTTGCCTATTCATTATGTAGGTTTTCCTACTTACGACTTAGCCACAGCCTCCATGCGGCTATATGACAAAGAGGTAGGGAATATGGAAAAGGACGAAGCAAAGTTTGGATTTGCCTTTTGCTGCCGACGTCTACGAACTTGGAACCGTGTAACAAGTTCGGTCTCTCGTCCACGCATTATAAAGAAGTAGCTTACTAGCCTTAAAACTCTCCTATCCTTCTACTTTACGGTTATGTTCAGACAATATTTGTCTTTAGCGTATTGTGCGATCTAATCGAAGATTGAAAATATCTATACACATTTGGAACCTATGGCCAAAACATTAACCATCAAGTCTGACTATTACATGTACAACACATTCCACCGTACCCCCCAGAACTATGTGGACTATGTCTCCGTTACCACCACGACCCTTCGCTGTCGCTACCAAACCCACCGGACTTCTCTTTCCGGCCGTCGTCTCAGCCAGATCTCAGCCATCTCACGACCGTGCTTCGGCAACCCCCCAAAAGAAACCGCAGAAAAAGAAACAGGAGCGAAGCAAGAATAAGCCAGAAATTCCCAAGCAAGAAAGTGGCGGGCTAAGTGGATTAGATGTGCTTTGGGCTATGCAGAAAGCGGCCAGCGAGAAGAACAAGCGAAGCGACGATAAAAAGGGTAAGAAGAAAAGGGTATTGTCGGCAGCAGAAAACAGGAAAGAAGAAGATAATAACATGGATTATAGTAACGTGAGGCCTTTGTGCATAAAGAGGGATTGGAGTGTTCGATTGGACCAACTGGAGAAGCGTCTTAATGATCTTTCCGAGAAAAGTGGACGCACTTGATGATTTCTTTCCATTTTCTCGGACACAATCGCACTGACCCGTCGTTTTGTACATTGGGTTCTTGATTGACTTCATTCTTATTCACTGCTAAACACAAGTAACACGAGTAAAGATGGGCATTATTGTTTGTTTTTGTGTTGAGGATTGTCCACTGCTACCATTTTCGTGGCTGACTAACCTAAATTAAGACCGTAAATTGTGTTATGATTTTAGTTGCCGGTGTCATGTCATAAACATGCGATACATATTCTACTACTAAGCTGATAATTGTCACCCCCAGTCTACAAGTTTCCATCTTTTTCCCCCGTGAGATGATGTTAAAGAGTCAAGACACACCCTCACAAACCATAGATCGCATACAGTGCCTACGTAAAAGTAAGAAAACAAATCGATAAAAATCTCTTTGATTACTATCGTTTTCTCGTTAATCTGACATTAAGGGATGTGTCCGACAAGTTTTCCGTGAACATGGGATCTGCTTTTGTTTGTCTGCAAGAAATCATTTAACTTGTACTGCCAATAAATCACAAATTGCCACATCATTCACCAGGTAACTTTAGAAGCATACATTTTTATGGTTGTATCTCTTAGTGGTAAAAGCTAAAAATCTCAACATCACTGAATTGCTCATCAAGCTACTACATCCCCATTCATAACTTACTTCACAGTCCTATCTCTGACATTCCTTTTCTTCTCATAATCTTTACTAAAGTTCCCTGGGAGTTGGGAGGTGGCGGGTACCAAGGGGAGGGGGAGGGCTTTGTTATTCTGCTCAACATAACAGCCATGGAACTACAATGTCTCATGATTCTTGGAACAACTACAAGTCTCGTACACCTCTACAACTAATAAGGCCGGTATCTTCTGCTGCCACGATTACCATCGTCACTACTACTTCCAGCTCTCCCAGGCCCACTTGGACCATTGTTCCGGTCAACTCTTCTAGGGCGTGGCTGTGGCATCTGTACACCAGGCTGCTGGCTGCAAAATTTATGGAACGTGCAATGTTTAAGATAAAGTCGTTCATCGGTTACATACTTACATATCTAATAAGTGAAATAGAAACTTACAGGACGTAGCCTATCCTGCCATCTGGAAGTACCATAGGCACCATAGCCATCCCTGCTGGCATGGGTCCTCTCCCATATATTACTGGCTGTTCAGGAAAGATAGATAGAAGTTAATCGAGTAAATACAGGAACTCTACTAAGAGTAAAAACGCCCGTGAAAAGTCCATTTTAAATACCTGCTGAAAACTGGAAGCAACACCAAATCCACCACCTAAAGAACTATATGGGTTCCCAGCAAAACCACCATATGTTGGATAAGGAGCACTGCTTGGATGAAGCCCAGGGCTAGAAGAATAAGCTCCATCAGTTTTTTTATCTGCCTGGGGCTTGGCAAGGACAACCTCCAAAACTTGACCTTGGATACAGTTCATTTGTTAAGAAAAAAACTTCAGACCTAAATGAAGCAGAAAAACACTTGGAAAAGAAAAACTAAAGCAGAAAAATGTAAGTTCAAGCTCATTTCATCACACATCACACAAGTTACGCTTTCTTTACTGCATCAATCACAAAAGAAGCTATTACTTGCATATATGGTAGACGGCAGAGTATGTTTACAACAACCCATCACACAATTCAATAATACTAACAGGCAAATTGTACATTTAGTCTACGGAAATATAATGGCTTAAAATCACAATTTGCAAAAAACGTGATGGAAAGCAAATTCATGGATACAAATCCTAAATCCTTATGCATTGATGAACCATATGTGATAAATTACCATCAATTTCATATTTTTCTGTATCTTTAACTGCCTTCAACGCACTTGACCTTTCAGCAAAATGAATGAAACCAAAATCTCGTTTTCCGGCTTTTCCAGGTGGCATAACAACTTTTGTCACTTCTCCATGGCGCTGGAATAGCTCTTTCAGCTTCTCGGTAGGGGTATTCTCAGGTATGTTCTTCACATACAGAGCCTTGACCTAATCAACAAACAATAAGTATAGTAAGGCAACTAATTCAAGGGGATGAGAAAGTCTAGCTATTATTTTCCAAAAGAAGTACATTTCTCCTTTAGTTTAAGGGAAATGTGAATTGCTTATGAAACTCGTGACACAAAAGACCTCCATGAAAATAGTCAAAGCACCCGAAGAATCTTGGAAGTGAGTTCAGAACCCTTATGTGCTAAAAAAAAAAAAAAACAGCTACTATTTTACAGCACAACACTACAGACACAATATTGAAGCTGCAACAGGACCCTACATATACAGAATTTCCAAATGAAACCCTAACTATTGGTGCAACCATGTCAGCAATCAAAGAACCGGCTAAAACCATCACCACCAGGCTATCATGTAAGATAAATGCACATAATTGTGGAGTAGATATAAAAAATGATGGATGTCATTGCCCTAGTTTCTTTTAGTATCTTTCATTACATACTTGGGCAGCAGCAGCAGAATGTTCAGGAGTGCCCTTGGGATCAGCCCAACTAACGGTTGGGGTATTGCCATCTAGCTTAAAATTTGAATTTAGCATCTTCTGCCGGGAATAATCAGCACAGGCATTATTGTAATACAAGATAAAAGCAAAGCCACGATTACGACTTGGATTCTGAGGATCCTGTAATTCATAGCATAATCAGCATTAGAAATCCACAATACTACACATTCGTCAATCAAATAAAACCTATATTGCAAGGCTCCACCTTTATGAGCTCAATAATATCCACGCCAGGACCAATTCCCTCAATTACTTTTTTGAACTCATCTTCTGTCCAGCTCTTCGGCACATTACCAATGAACAGTCTGTTTTTAGATTCTGATAAAGAGCATCTTAAGGTTTTCCCCTGCAACAACAAAATTTTCACAAATTGAGATGAGAAATCAGTCATGCCATAGAATACAACCTAATGCCCATCTTACCTTGAATTCTTTACTATGAAGCTCTTCAATAGCTTTTTGAGCAGCCTCCTTAGACTTGAATGAAACAAAAGCAAAACCTTTGTTTTCACCAGTTTCCTTATCCTTCATTATCCTTATCTGCCAGGAAGAAAGTTGAAAATGAATAAATGCCAAAAGAAAAGAAATCCCTGCATATCAAAATTGATGGATATCACCTCAAAAATTTCACCCATTGGCTGACAGAGGTCCCTCAGATCATCTTCTGATGTGTCCTTAGGAAGTCCACCAATGAAGACCTCGGAACCATGGGGAGGAAGAGATAGAAGATGATCATGCTTCTCCTTTTCCTCTTCACTGATAGAAGATGAAGGCTTTTCATCATTTTCCACGGGTTCAGAGTCAACATTGCTTTTGTCAGTCTCTAGCAATTGGTCTTTCTGATAATCTCCAGTCCTTGAGTCATCATAGTCACCTTCATTTTCTTCGCCATGTGCATCTCCAGCGTAATCTTCTCCATCTTCATCTAGTTGGTCTTCAACATCTTCATCAATCTCTTCCATATAATTGTCTTCCTCAAGATCCACTTGTTCCTCAACTTCTGTACCTTCTCTCATGATTTTTTAGAAACCAGATCCTCTCATCCAACAGCTGCAGTTAAACGGTTCCCAAAGTAACTGCAAGCTTAATGAATTAATCATAATAAATTTATAGAACCTGAAAGAATGTGCCTAGTGCACAAATTGGACCAAGGTGGGTAGCATTGAGGAATTCAAGGGTAGGACAACACAAAAAGTTGGGCAAACACTTGCCATGTCCTGGAAAAGGCTAAATAAGAGAAGCAAAAGATGCGACAACCACTATTTGCATACTTGCGATTTTGAATTTCGTTTGATAAGGAACCAGAGAAGAAAAAGACAAGACATGCAAAATCTTTTACATTGGTTCATGGGGACTTCAAGAGGTCCAAATCCAAACTCTTGCATTGTCATAGTAGTGAGTTCAGCTAATTACAGTACTACTGATTGAAAGTTTCTACAAAACGAAATCGACAACAGGGGGAAAAGAACTAGATTACAAAAAATGCAAAAAATGGAAGGAGCAATACGTTGCGTGTACCAACCTCTTGTATCTTAATCAAAGGAAAGATCTTGCTCTGACATCCCAAGTGCAAAGGCAATGGCATCCAATTTTTAGACGACTATATACCTACACCCGACACATAAATGATAAAACGTATTACTCGACGCCCCGAAAAGAGCCCGCCATTTTTCTACCGATAATGGTATAACGGTAGAAGCCTTTTCTATGCCTCTCGAAGCAGACCATAAAAGGAAAAAAAGAAAAGAAAAACCCACCGATATAAACCTAGTGTAGTCATCATAGAGAAACGGAAACCAAAAGAGGCGAACACCCATTTCGAAAAATATGAATCCTTCCAAATCTAATCCTATTAAAGCCCGACTGAAATGGGGAAAAGAGAAAAACCACGGCTGTAACAAAAAATGAGGGTAGCAATCAATTCTAAACCCTACAAATAGGAGCGAGATTGATGAATCTATCCACGAATAACAGGGCTATAGCAGCTGTACCAAAATACCCATAAGCCCCAACTTCAGAATTAGACTTTGGAGATTCCGATCGAATGAGCTCGAAAGTGAAAATTCATCAAATGGGGGATGTGGAAAAGAGTAAAAGGAATAAACTTTAGGGCACAATAAGGTAGTAATAATGGGAAAAATAGCAGATAATAAAAAAAGGAGTAAAATTTAGCGTACCAGTGAGTAAGTGAGTGTTTAAAAGGTATATTGTGGGCTGAGATTTGCTTTCTGAGTGGTTTTTCTGTTCTCTGGTTCTGTTATCCGACGAACCCCAGAAGTGAAAGTTCATCCCTCGAAAGACCCTAATTTCAAGACGGTAATGTTGCTGTACGTTAGAGCCTATTTTTTCACACGAACAATCACCAATCACCTATTGTCACCGTATGTGATTTATAATCAAATGTCAAAATTACCCTTTGGAGATTATGGGGATTGGACGGGGTAGGAGAGTACACGGATTTAGAGCTGATTTCGCTCGCAATCTGGTTGGTCAAGGTTGTTGGAAACTCTCCTGCTTTTAGTTGGCTGTAAGAATACTAAAAACTTGACATTTTCCGTAGAATATAAGTGAAGAATTCAGCGGACAATCTACAGATCTTAGGCCCAAATGAAACTTAAAACCCACAATTGTGATATTCTATGGGCCAAATGGTTTCAGAGCCTATAATAAAGAGTGCAAGGGCCGTAATAAGAAGGCCCATGAGGTTGGGAAGGCCAGATGAGGCAAATTGGGAAAGTTTAAGACTTGACAAAAAAGCCATTTTTGGTCATTCTGGTTAGAGGATAAGCATCTCATGAACACCATTCTCTGGCATTCTGGAAATAATCTTCAGCCATACATTAAGAAGCAACGAGCTCAGCCGTTGACGTCAAAAAGTTGAGTTTCAGTTGGATTCCCCTTATATACACGATTCAGGGAAGCAGCCTCTTTGTTCACCGTGGCAGCCCATACGCCGATTGTTCTAACCTCAACAAAAATAATGAAATGTGGTCCACATTAGAAATGGTAATCAAACTCCAGGAACTGCAAATGTTTTGTATCATAACTCAAAAAGAAAAATTACAATTGTTCGTACTGAACACAGAACAGAGTGAGAAAATTTGCTTAGAAGGCTAGAATTGACGGCAAAAATTCTTCCGGGGAAGCAGACCATACACTCATCTAAAACAGCCAAGCAAGCGAGAAGCGAACAGCAGACAAGGAACCCAACAAGTAAAGGAGCATTCTTGACCTTGACGAGTAAAACTCAAAAGGCAGCCGACAGTACGCTTTCCTCCACAAGAAGTTTTATCGGAGAAACCAAACCAAAATAGTGAAGGGAAAGAGAACTTTGAAGTGGGCAGCCCATATCGGCTGCGAAAAATACAATATTTCTCAAGTATGCTTATAAAGTCAAATTTGCATCGCACAATTAAGGTTTAACCCGTCCTGTCAGGGTGAGAGGCGACACGTCAATGATCGTTTAGAGACGGCGGGTCGTGCCGACACCTTGTACACGAATACAATTTTAGATGACGAGTGGGGTGGCTCTACTTTAGGTCGCTCTGCCCGTCAATTTTTGGAAGCCTCTCCTACGGGAGTGGGCTCAAACAAAATTCGCCTTAAGACAAAGTAACTCTGCAACTTTGGGCTGGTTTGGTGGTTAAAGAGCATTTGGTTAATTTTGTTGTACGATTAAATATTTTATAATAATTTTAGTTATAAATTTGATTACGTGTAACGTAATATGCTTTGCCTTTCTTTACCGTTTCAAGAACAACTTTACCTTTCTTTAACAGAACTTTCGAAAACAACTTTCAAGAACATTTGGGGACAACTGTTTTGGTCCTTTTGCTTCATTTTTATACTCTTCCCTCTCAATCTCTCATATTATAGTATGCTAGGTTTGTGCCCTACGTCAATGATCACCTTTGAGGGATAAACTGTACTTTGCTTAGAAAGGAAAGCAAAATTCTTTCGAAGGTTAAACCTCAAACTTGATACTTCTTGGAATCTCTACAGAGAGGTTAAGATTACCTCAATTAAAGTAGAGTCATTAGCACATAACATGAGTAGACTCGACAATGATAATGATAACTGAAAATTGAGCTTTCATCAATATACATCCAAGTCAATCTTTGAAGAACCTCCATAATGATGATAGTGAATAAGTAGGGAGAAGAGGGCCTCCTTGCTTAATTCCCTTAGTTGCATGATAAAGATGAGCAGGTTCCCCAATTATTAGTACTTGGTTTGGGTGGACTCCGCACCGCTTAGGTTTTGTCCCCTTTGGTGGCAGCGAGTTGAACTACAACTGTTTACCTTTGTGGGTGTCTGGGGCTCGAACTTGAGACCTCAGGATTTTGTTGGGTGCAAGACCCTGTGGACTTCGGAACCCACCCAAACCAGTACTGAGAATGAAACTGTTGATATGAAATAATAAATCCAGCTAATGAACTTGTTAGGATAGCCAAAAGCATGGAGAGCATTGATAATGAAACCCTTGCCAACTGTGTCATATGCCTTAGTGAAATATATTTTGAGAGCACAACTTCTGACATTTTCGTTATGATTATAGTCTTTGAATAATTCTTGATCCAGCATTATATTGTCACCCATACTCCTTCCTGGAATATATGCACCCTGACTATGATTAATGATACCAGGTAGAGTATTTCTCAATCTATTAGCAAAGATCTTAGAAATAATCTTGTATAACACATTGCAGCAGGATATTGGTCTGTAGTCATTCAACTTCTTTAGTATGGGGACCTTGGGCACTAAAGTAAGAAAAGTCTTGTTAATTTAAGTGAGTAACCTGCCACTACTGAAGAACTCTTTAATTGCTTTAATAACTGGTAATTGTAACAGGTTCCATTTCTTTTGAAAGAACATGATGTTAAAGTCATCCAGCCTAGGGGACTTATCTGGACGAAATGAAAATAACCTCTTTTATCTCTTCACTTATGACTTCCCTAATTAGTGAGGATTCTTGATCCTGTTTGAAGGATTTAACCATTCAACTAATTAGACACCTAAGAAGACTTACAGTGTGAGTAGATGCCCCATTTATTGCTTAAAAGTAACTTCTGGATACTCTTTTTAATTCCTCTTGCTCATTTATCTTCATACGATTCTCATCATATAGGCACAGTATCCTGCTTTTGTTTGTCCTACCTTTAATCACACTGAAAAAGTATTTAGAACTTCTATCCTCTTCTTGCAACCATTGGATTTTAGACTTCTATTTTAGTTGCTTTCGATATTCCTCATTGATCTGCAAATAAGTACACAGTTCTGATTTCTCTTTCTCCAAGAGTGAGGAATTAGTGGGATCCTTGGCTAAAAGCTTCCGAGTCAAAGACAGATTCTTGAGGGCCTGTTATTTACTAAATTTAAAAGGATTTGTATTAAGCTTAGCGAGCACAATGCATTATGCTTTAATACATTTCATCATTTGAACACATTGTAACGTCTTAGAACCTTGCATATTCATACCAACAACACTTGCAATAATTGAATCAAATTGAGTGTTTCTGTAGGGAGTTGAAGAATTTGAAAGGTGATCTTCGTTTAATCGAGTTGCTATTGATGCATATCTGATAAAGTAAGGATAGGGAAATTCCAGTAGAAATCGATAATGTGTATTGATAGTCTTTATAAAGCTATAGCTCTCCCAGCCAAAGGTCGTACAATATACTGATTTCCAGAATAACAGATGCCTTTTCTCATCATTGCTAACTAACTTATATTCTCACCGCTAGAGTCCCCGTACACCCTACCCAACATTTCTTTATTCTCCCTAACGGTTTAAGCATGCATGCATCACCTCCATACATCATTGTCCAGCTCATCATTCTCTCTCCAC
>JAOSBM010000009.1:19944781-19957506 GCA_027568955.1 Erythroxylum tenue | reverse complement strand
CACAGGAGTCTGTTTTTGTATTGGTGAACCTGTTGTTAGTTAACACTTTTGGGCCTGTAATAACTTTGAATATCTATTTATGACAGTATGATGTAATATATGTGTGTGGGTTTGAGTTACTAAATAAAATAAATATCAGTGTGGTATTTGGTTTTGTTTGTTCTGTCTTGGGTGGCATCCATGTATCCTCCCAGGGGGTATTTGGGTGTTACAGATCCATTCCCTAGTTACTCAAATATCTACCCAACATCCCCGTTATGAACGCTATATCCAGACGTGTACCTACTTTTGCATACATAAGACTCCCTACAACAGAAGCATAAGGTATTTTATCCATCTCATCTTTCTGTGTGTCCAATTTAGGACATTGGAGCAAACTAAACTTATCACCCTTTGAAACAGGAGTGTCTCCCAGTGCACAATTCTGCATGTCATATCGGCTTAGCACCTTATCAATAGTCTTTTGAGATAAACCAAGTATACCTTCTTTACGATCCTGATGGATCTGTATACCCAAGACAAAAGATGCATCACCAAGATCTTTCATTTCAAAATTGTTTGACAAAAATTTCTTGATTTCATGCAATAGACCCATATCGCTGCTTGTCAGTAGAATACCGTCTACATATAGCAGCAGAATAATAAATTTGCGCCCACTAAACTTGATATATATGCACTGATCAACGATGTTTTCCTTAAAACCAAATGAGGTTATCACTTGATCAAATTTCCGATACCATTAATGGGATGCCTGTTTTAAACCATAAATGGACTTCTAAAGTTTACAAACAAGGTGCTTTGAATCATTTGATTCAAAGTTCTCTGGCTGCATCATGTATATTGTTTCATTAATGTCTCTATTGAGAAACGTTGTCTTTACGTCCATTTGATGTAGCTCGAGATCACAATGAGCTACAAGTGTCATAATGATTCTAAAAGAGTCCTTTGTTGAAATTGGAGAAAAGGTCTCTTTATAATCAATGCCTTCCTTCTGAGTGAAGCCTTTGGCGACTAAACGTGCTTTATATCTTTCAATATTACCACGCGAGGCCCTTTTGGTTTTAAATATCCATTTACAACCAATCGATTTCGCTCCTTTATTCAACTCGACAATATCCTAAACGCCATTGTCTGCCATTGACTTCATCTCTTCCTTCATGGCTTCAATCCGCTTATTAGAGTTTGAACATGATTTGGCTTGACTTAGAGATGTCGGATCATCCTCCACCCCCACGACAAATTCATGTTCATTGAGATAAACAATGTAGTCATCTGATATTGCATTTCTCCTTTCTCGAGTGGATCTCCTAATAGGCACTTCTCATTGAGGTTGTTGATTTTCATTGCCTTGAATAGGCAATGGTTCCTGATCAACAGTGGAAGGTATGACAGGTAAAATTGTGTTTTCAACATTATCTTGATTTACAATTTGAATAGTGTCGGGTATGGTTAACCTATCACTTTCATTTGTAACTATAGTGGGAATGTTAACATACTCCTCTTTAAACACAATATTTTTATTTTGATTACGCCCACTATAATCAACATCCTCAATAAATTTGGCATTCCTTGTTTCGAAAAAGGATATGTTTGAGGGATTATAGAACTTGAAAACCCTCGACTTTTCTGGGTAACCTATAAAGTAGCAACTAATAGTTATTGAGTCTAGTTTCTTTTCATTCGACTTATAAGGCCTGGCCTCAGTTGGACAACCTTAGACATGTAAGTGCCTAATACTAGACTTCTTACCTGTCCACAGCTCGTATGTGGTTTTATCTATTGCTTTGCTAGGAACTTGGTTTAGGATGTAAACTGTAATTTTAAGTGCTTCACCCCAAAGTGATTCTGGTAAAGAAGAATGACTAATTATACTTCTCATCATGTCCTTAAGAGTTCGATTTCGTCTTTCAACAACACCATTTTGACTAGGAGTCCCATGCATAGTGTACTGAGCAACTATACCACACTCAGTCAAATATTTGGCGAAGTGTCCTTGACGTTTTTCACCTGATCCATCATATCTGCCATAGTATTCACCATCACGGTCAAATCTGACAACCTTTATTTTCTTACTTAGTTGATTTTCAACTTCAACTTTGAAATTCTTGAACACATCTAAGGACTGTGACTTCTCATGAATTAAGTACAAATAACCATAACGAGAGTAATCATCTATGAAACTAATAAAGTATTGTTGTCCATTCTATGAAGTCGTAAGGAACGAACCACATATATCTGTATGAATCATTTCCAATAGTTCATTACTCATGTTTGCACCTATTTCCCTTATGTTTCTTTGTTTCCCTTTACACATTCTATGCAGACCTCAAGATCTAATAAATCAAGGGAATTGAGAATTCCTTCAGACATAAGTCTTTGTATTCTCTGTGTAGAGATATGACCTAATCGCTTATGCCACAACATTGATGAATTCTCATTAGTTATGTTTCTTTTAATACCAATGTTACTTGAGTGCAGGTTTTCATAATGATTAGTTGTCTTAGTATCCAGTTTGTATAGTTTATTAACACGAGTGTCGATTGCTATAACTTGAGAATTTAGAGAAACAACACATTTATCATTTCCAAATTGACAAAAGTAACCAGAGTTGTCTAAACAAGAAGCAGAAATTAAGTTCCGTCTAAAAGACGGTATAACAAAAGTTTCATCTAAATCCAAATAAAAACTATACTCTAACTGAATTCTAAAATAACTAATAGCTTCAACAGCAGCCGTGCTTCCATTTCCCACATGGATTTATCTTTCACCATCAGTTAGCTTTCGGCTCCTGAGACAATCTTGCATAGTGACACTTATGTGAGTGGTAGCACCGGTATCCATCCACCAAGTGTCAATTGGTACTAAAGTCAAATTAACTTCAGAACAATAAAAGTTGAGAAATATACCTTTCTTAACACGCCAGTTGGTGTACTTGGTACATTCTTTCTTCACGTGACCCGGTTTCTTACAAAAGAAACAAAGAGTAGTCATATTCTGTTTCTTTTGTGCACCTTACACTGTTCCAGAGTTTGCAGTTTCTTTACCTTTCTTCCTTTTCCTCTTATTGGAATTTCCCTGAGAAGTTGTTACTAAATGAGCACTTTCAGCCTTCTCTTGTTTCAGCCTCTTCTCTTCTTGCACACACTGAGCTATAAGCTCATTTAGGGTCCATTTCTCCTTTTGAGTATTGTAGGAGACTTTGAACTGACTGAATTGTGCAGGAAGGAAAATCAAAACCAAGTGCACGAGTATATCATCAGACAACTCTAACTTAAGTGCCCTCAACTTTGTGACAAGATTAGACATTTCCATTATGTACTCCCTAATGTTTCCTTTTCCCTTATAGCGCATTGAAACAAGCTTGGTCAACACAGTGCTTATTTTGACCTTTTTTTTGCTGCGAATCGGTCAGAAATTTGCTTAAGGAAACTCTTAGCATCAACCTCATGAGGAATTCTACCTTTTATGGATTCCGGAATGGAATGCTTCATAAGCATCAGACTCATGCGGTTTGAACGTTCCCACTTCTCGTATGTAGCTTTCTGATGAGCGATACTTGTGCTAGTCAGAGCTGCGGGACGTGCAAATCTGAATGCAAAGTCAAGATCCATGCAACCAAGCACAATCATTACATGCTCATTCTATTTCTTGAAATTTGTGTCGTTAAGCACGGGGATATTGTTCATGTTTACAGAAATTGATGACACTTTAAGAAAAGAAACAAAACAAAAGGCTCACGATTAGTCAAGAAGTTAAGAAGCCAAAATAAAACATTTATAAAAGGGGCAATTACAAGATACCTAGCACAACATTATTATTCAGTCTTTGGACAGAAATAATAATTTGTAAGTGGTACTCTTAGTCGTAGTAAAAATATTGAAACTAAAACGGCCTAACAATGTGCCTTTCTTTGAATCGATGCATTGTCAACATGTTATGCCAAATGTTTCACATAATTTAATACTACCCATCGTGCCAAAATAACCTTCCTTTGGGTCGATTATTTCGTAAGAGGTTATAAAAATTTACTTACTATCTGGCCAAAATAACCTTCATTTGGGCCGATTATTTCGCATAGAAATAAAATTAAATTACCAATCATCTGACCAAAATAACCTTTCTTTAGGTCGATTATTCCGCATAGATGAAACATGCATTCTCATTCTAAATTAATAAAATTTTCCCAATAGAGGTTACTTTGGCAACATATTGGTTCAATCTATTTAATTCAAATGATAAGCACCTAAAGTTTAGATAAAATTAGGTAATTTACTTATTATTTAAAAATAGACAATTAATTAACTCCAAATTTTGACTTCAATCAAAAAAATTGCGGAATTATGACCTTAGTCGGTAATAATATAATATAACAGTGGAAGACGTTATACGTATATATAAAATTATTTCATTTATACTTTATATTATAATTTAAATGAAATATGAGCCCACTGTTAAATTAAATTTAAATGACTTAGATTAACTCCACCAAAATACCCATCACTCCTGGCCCATTAAAAGTTAAGGGCCCAGAGAAAATTTTATTAATAATTTTTTAATTTCTTTCATTTATTATTATTTAAATACATTAACAAAAATACTTAAATGAAAAAGGAGTGATGGTGCGCAACATAAATGCCACAAAAAGCCAGAAACGATATCAACGCATACGTCAGAAAAATAGCAGAAATGGTCAGGGGGGACCAGGGCAAAACAAAAAAAAACTGAACCAAATATAAAAATCAGGTCTGTAAAAATTTTTATACCAGATTTTTAATGTTTTTCAGTGTAACTTCACCATTTTTTAGTTAAAAAAAAACTCATTTCGAAACCAAATGAAACAAGTTTTCAACCATTACAACAGTGTTTATAAGCTTTCCAATTAATTTCAGACTAAGATAATCAAGAAATAAAAAACTTTTCTATCCAGAAAAATTTTCTATCTCAGCCTATTATAATTAAGAAAACAATAAACAACAACTAAAATAATTCAATCATTGATATTAAAGTGCTCCTAATAAATCAAAAAATTATAAATCTTTAATTCATTGTTACTACCATAAACATACTGAACGGAGTGAAAATGAAACTGAATATCATATTTAAACAATCTACGTGGTTGCTCTGATACTACTTGTTAAAAATATAGCCGTATGATTATTTTACTCAGATTTTTAAATACTCATTAATCAACCAAAATCACACGTAGATCGAATAAATAATGATGTATGTACAAATAAAAACACTCACCTTGATTTATTGAACAGCGGAAGCGTAAACAGTGAAACCTAATAGGATTTCTATTCTTTCAAACCAAGATCCAGAATTGAATGAATTCTCCTTATAGAGCAGAGAAAACTCACAGTACCTTTTTAGAATAAAAATGTCAAAAGTTGTTTCTGGCTTGAGGACCACAATCTTTTTATAATCAGTTTAGACTTACGGTCCATTATAGGTCTATTAACCATAATGACTCATAATGAGCTTCTACACATCAGGCCCATACTATTACTTAATTAATATTTTTTGTAGGCCCAATTAATTTATTAAAATTAGATCAGATTTTATTAGGCTTATAACTGAGATATAAATTTACGTTCATATATTTATATACGTGGCCTATAAAATTTTAACAGTACGAGGTCAAGACTCATAGTTCAAAACTAAACGTAAGCTTGAGTTTGAATTTTTTTCAAATTTAAATAATTATATAATTTTTAAATTATTTTATTTGTGTAAATTTTATTTTTAAAAATTTTGGACTACAAAATAGGTGGAGCATAAAAGCTCATACCCGAGCCTATTTCAAAACTCAAAACTTAAGAAAAGTGTGAGTCCAACTTGACACTTAATCAAACAAGGCTGATTCTGTTGACTCCGGCCCGAGTCAAGCAAGATTCAGACTTTAATGTCATGTCTAATTGTATTATTATTATTAATGATAATTACATATCGGATAAAATTTAATAATAAATTAATTTTATTAAATTAATTAAATATATAAACTTATTTAAATCTTTTATCTAATGTTTATTAATAAAATATCAACAAAATGTTATATTTTATTAAAATAAAAGAAATTAAAATTAAATTTTTACTTATAAAATAATATTTCTTTGTTAAAGTAAATAAAATTGAAAATATATATTTTGAAGATATTTTAAATTTAAATTATGTTTATTAAGTAATTTGATATATTTAGTTAACGGTAAATTAGATTTACAATAGAAAAAAATTATTTTCATAAGTTAAGAAAATTGGAAGAAACAAAATAAAAAGATAAAATAAATTTAATAACATTTTTATTACATTTAAAATTAAAAATAAAAAATCAAAGTAGAAACAAACATGCCCTTTTTGGATGATGTAGGTGGATTGCCCGTTATTAAAAGGAAAATTTAGATAATATGTGTTAATTGCTCGTTAGTGGAAGGAAAAAAGAGACGAGAAAGGACAAAGATGTAATATTAAGACCTCCAGCAGATATTAAACGGGTCAACTATTATTCCCTTCCACTGTGTGCCACTTGAAGTCCCAGCCAAATTTAGATGCACGGATCATGTTTAAATAGGTGAGTGACCTTTCATTGATTTAGGCCTACAGAAAATAAACATTCTTTGTTTTTCATCACTTTTATTCTTTTCATTAATTTTCTTTATTGAAAATATTTTAAAAATGACAAAAATTATAATAAAATTAAAGAGAAAATAAGAAATTTGACCTTGAAAGTTATATACAATATAAAATAAAGTTTATATATGATCAAATATGTAAATTTTTATTGTTACATTTATATGTGGGTCTATCGAGAACAGTCTCTCTATTATGTAGGGGTAAAGTTACGAATTATCAGACCTTCCCAGATTTCACTTAATTGCGAAACTTCGGACTGAGTGTGATGATGATAATATTTGATCGTAATTTCATTCTTAATAAGAGAGTATGCAAAGTTTATTGTTTTGGAGGCTAATAACATCTTATGAAACATAGAACTTATGGTAAATATGATGTTAATACTGGAGGCAGGATGAGATGTGACATGTCCATTATTATCCTTTATCAGAAAAAGGCATGTTAATTGGTTTAACAGTTCAATAATTGTCAACAATTTCCGAAAGGGATCCATCTTTCACACCTCACTTGGTGATGGTAGGGTAAAAGGGTGTCACCTTCTTCTTCCTCATGTTCTCTAGTTGCCTGGACTCTAGCGAAATGAGTATAATCATGTAAAGAATTTTAGGTTCCAGCCTTTTGATCACATCAAATATCTTTTTGCGATATGATTCTTAGGCCTTGTTTTTCAAAAAGAGATATAATCGGAGCTTCCATGCCGAAACCACATAGAAAGTGCATCCACAAATTAGAGGAGAGCTCCTGCAGGTGCCCCAATTTCCATACTGACGTAACACCTCGCCCAACTCACCGTCCGACCCTATCTCACCAAACTTGATTAACCCACTAATTAAGAGGCTTTAATATATCATATATATTTAATTGATCAAATTATCTTTGAGAAAAACAAAAGCAAATATTGATCTTAAGAAATTTTTTACTCCCTCCTATTCGAGATACACACTTATTAAGAAAGTTAATGAAATATTTGATATACTCTTATTAATTGCATGCTAAACTGTCTTGAAAATGTAATATGTGTAATCAGGATGTGAGAGAAAATAAAGGATAATTTTGGAAGTAAAATTATAAATATGCATGAAAAGTGATGAACAACACTTATTTTGAATAATTAAAATCCATCTAAAATGATTTTTATTTTAAATAGGAGGGAGTATGTTATTTTTCATTTCAATCTTTGAATGATTAAATTCTTTAATTAACAATAAATTGCGCCAAAGTCCTGACTAACAATAAATACCTAACGGTGATCATAATGGGTTGGATTGTTGTGAATAGTCATGGCCAGTTGTATGCATGATATATCGATTAACCAATTAGGGGTTTTGGCATGACTCCACGTTGGCTAGTGGGTCTTTGACGTAAACAAGTGATCATGTGCTTCTAAGGCTTGAAATTTGGTCCATGATTGTCTCTCTCAACCACACTAATCCATACATTTCAAGTAAACAGGTTGCCTAGTTCTATTCTCTATTACCATAAATTGGAATGAAATTAAAACCAGTCTTGGATGCGTTTGTTTTCTACTCTCCATATAAGAAAATATGCAAGAGTTTAATTTGTAAAAATTACAGTAATGTTGAACTGTTCCCTACTTATGTGGTTAGGTTTAGCATAAATAAGTAAACGTAATCAATTGTTTCTGCTTCTTCTGTTGGTACATCGGAAGAAAAAAGTTGAAAATTTTCCTGATGACGACGATGTATTGATTGTGTAGGACCTGCGTACAACTGAATGAAAAGGGAAAATTTTGTTTCAGAACCTGAAAGTGATGAGAAATAGTGCTTAAACATAACCTGGACCTTGTCGATTTCTAACTCAAGTCAAGTTGGGGAGTTAAAATCGGATGCATATTCGCTCGATAGTCAAGTTTTGGTCTTTTATCAAATCTGGGATGGAGCGTAAATGAGAAGACAGTTCCGTCTGGTTCCAACTTCCTTCCAAGATTTTCTCCACAGGATACGTCTTGTTGACACCACAAAACTTGAAAAGTTTTGATCTCCTTTCTAATTCTTTAGGGCTTTTCCCTTTATTTGTTTACCATACTGATTAGCTGATAATAAAAATGTGTAATTAATAACGAAATGATCTAAATTTGTTGCAAACGATATGAATAAGTCTAATTATAGTATTATTTAGCATCACATATAAATATCGATCGAGCATGTCATACAAAACTTGCCTAGTGCAAAATATCCGATTGATGTGATTTACAGATTATTGTGTCAATCTGAAAATTTACCCAGTACGTATCCAAAAAATAGCAGCTGTAAGAAAAACAAATGATATGATTATTATGACGTAGGATTATTAAAATGTTTTGATATTTGTCTCAATTGTTTACCTAATTAATATGAGTATGTCTTACTATTTTATAATTATTACAAAGTAATATTTTAATTACCAAGAGAAATAGAAAAAATAATTAAATCATCATCTTTCAATTTTAGATATTCAATAATAATAATAGAATGCTAATTAAAGAATAATTCAATGGTTTTGGTTAATTTATTAAAATTCATATACAGTAAAACCTCGATAAATGAATATTCGATAAATTAATAATCTCGATTAAAAAATAATTTTCTTCGGTCCCTATTTGGACCAATGGAATAAAATAATAACCTCACTAAATGCATAAGATAATAGTTTTTAAAAAAATCCTTGAGGTCCACGGAAAATATAAAATAATAATTCATTAAATAAGTATGAAAATTACATATGTAATTTATAAAATAAAGCACTTCCTAAATAATTTTTATTTCAAATTTTATGCTTTCCTAAAATATGTATTTATAGTCAATTGATTCTTCTTTTCATGCGAACAGAATTCAATTTCATCTTTAACTTTTTATAGGGCATAAACTACATTTGGCACATTCTTCTCATTTTGAAGCAAGTAACTTTTTAAAAATTGTTTATTTATTTTCTTTTCTTAGTTCCGGAAAAAAATTAATTGTTTATTTATTTTCTTTTCTTAGTTATGGAAAAAATTAATTATTTAATTTGACACATATAATGTACAAAATAAAAATTATTCTATAAATTAATAAATATTAATTTATCATAAATTAATAAAATATTCATTTATCGATAAATTAATAACTCTGTGTAAGATAATAATTTTTCAGGTCCAAAAATATTCATTTATAGAAGTTTTATTGTATACACATCTTACTTGTTTTAACGCATATATAATATTATACTATTAAGTTAATTGATGTCGTTTGATTAACAAATAATTCCAATTAATTAAGCTTGTCCTTCAAAACTTTGGGTGCTAAACAATATTAACTTAAATGAAAAAGTAAATAACTTTTACGGACGTGAAAAAGAAACAGATGCCGTGTACGTGTACATGTGCTTTTGGCAATTTGAGAACAAACAAGATAAGACGATTAGAAAGGCCGTACACCCCTAACTCCCAATAAGGTGGTCGCTGTCGGATTACATAATGGGAAACTACGTAGTTTCAAAGGCTTAAAAGTTCCTTGAGCTTTTCCAAAGAAAGTGGTTGGTGGCATGGCCTAGAATCCCGCTTCTTGTTGGCTTCCACTTTGTTCCTTTCTCGTACCTTGTCATGTCTTTGTATTTTCAGACAAGTTGATGTACAGTTATACACAGGAGCAAGGTTGTTTTACATTAACTAATACTTCAACCCTCCAAAAATTGATTTTAAACCTGAAGGGTAAGAGATCAAAAGGTTCTTTAGTTAATCTTTGTATACCACATGAACTATATTAGTTTGACTATCAATTTTTCTCTGCTTTTTAACTTTTCTCTCCCACAAAAGTAAAGGAGGAGTTTGTGGAGGGGATTCTAATGGTCCCCTTCCATTCTCCATTATATGATTTGAGACTGGACCCGTCTGATAACAATATGTTGGGTGTTTCTTCTTTTTTCAGTTCCAATATGTTTGAGAAAATAACATATCAAAAGAGGCACTAGGTTATTCAATGTGTGTAACGCAAACCAGAGCTTAATGAACGACAATGACCCGTCTCTACGACGGAGGAATGGTGGTGAACGGCAGATCGTGCCGGAAAAGTAGCACAGACCGACAGACCATGTGATGATTCTATCCACAAATAATTACGCATAAGACTTATCTAGTAAGACCTTATTATTAGAGGCATAAAAAGGCAGAATTATTATTGCAGTTAGAAAGATATTATCATACCACCCACTGTTGGCTGGGTTTCTAGATAACAAATTGAAAATGGAAGACATCTTGATTAAGTAAAGATAACGTTTGACAATGCCACCCCATCTAAGCACTCATTCCGCTTTATTTAAATGTTATATCACTTGTATTATTACATTACTAATGCCATTATACCCTTCTGACTTTAGTACTGAACGATATGATTACATGTAGGGTGGTTCTGTTATATACTAGGGTTTGACTCGTGACAAATTTGGTCAGGCGACGATGATCGGGTGGCGAAATTCCAGAGGTCAACGTCGCTACCGTTGAAATCTTGATTTCCATGGTAAGACCTGTTTGATGGAAGAGAAAATGACGATCGTAGGTTTGGCAACTGGACATCATGATGATTGGGAAGGGTGTAATAGGCCATGGCGGGATCATTCAAGCATGCTAGTTGCCTGGAAGTTTCACTTTGACCATTTAACTGAGAAGCTACCAGGCGATCAAGAGCTGCCCAGTTGGTGGGTCTCGAGTCTATAGGATAAACCGGGTTGGGATTGGTGCAACCCACCTGATTGGTTATGGAGTCTTCATTGTCTGTGATCATGGCTTGGTAACAACTTTGGCTTTGGCTACTCGTTGAGTTTGGGCTCTCTAGGCTTGGAAGCTTCATAAACCTCTCATTATAGCTATTGCTGCTAGCTGTATCGATTGGCCGGAGAAATCTTCCATTGTTAATAATGTCAGCTTCGTGCTCTTCCTTACGTGTCCGTCCCATGTGTTGAAGTATTTGATCTAGAGCTCCTTCACTGAAAGAGCTGAACATCTGTGACGTCCTGGTCTCTGCAGTGATAGAGGATGCACTTAAAGGACTGTCTAGGGTTTTGTGGAGATTCTTTTTCTTAAAGGTACGGCAAACCACCCATCCCTCTTCCTGCGTTGCGTCTCCCATTACAATGGAAACCTGAATTTATACAACTTAGCTAACGTAAGAGGTTGGTGATCAGGATTTTTTTTCAACAAATGCAGATTGGTGTAGTTTATAGAAAAGGCTTACATTGGTGTCGGTGGTGTTGTCGTCCAATCTGTACTCATGCATGATCCAGTCGGATTTTTGACCATGTGGAGCTCTACCCTTGTAGAAAACTAGAGTTTTCCTCATTCCAATCCTTTTCCCATTGCTGTATATCACCTTATCGCGGCCTGTGGCCTTCCAGAACCCAGCAGCAGTAGCTCTATTTGTTCGAGTTCCTGTCGGATACTTCTTATCTTTGTGACTGAAAAAGTACCAATCGTTCTGAGGGGTAGTCCCTATTCTGCATCTCTCTACCAAAACCAAAATCTAAACTCCTTAACATCATCAAGTTACAAGAATTTAAAATATATTCACAGTTATACACTAAATAGAGGAAGACAAACCTTGAATGTCCCATGGTTCGAGTTTGTTAAGATCAACATCTCGAATAACTTCTAAGTCGATCTTCTCGTAAGAAACCTTCTTCTTCAAGTAGTAATGCAAGAGCTCTTCCTCTGTGGGATGGAATCGAAAGCCTGGAGGGACCTGAGATTGTCCATTTACGGATATGCTCATGCTCTGTGTCATTTACAAGCAAACCAGAGAGAGATGAAAAGGTGGAGAGGAAAAGAGATACAATCAGAAAGGACAGAATATAGAAATGGAAGGTAGGAGAAGTGGAGTAACTAGTTTGTTGCAGTAAGGAAGAGTATGTATAAAGGCTATTTATATATGAGATGTAAGGACATAAAAGGCCAGAGACACATGGAAATTGAGGTTTGTTTCACGGTGATTATTAGTCTTGGGGTGGGGTTAGTTTAATTGGTACGGGATCCTCTGTCCAATATTATAATACTCCCTCTGATTCATAATAAGTGTCGTTTTAGAGAAATTTTAATTATTCAAAATAAGTATCGTTTGTGACTTTTT